>JANEHU010005084.1:0-98643 GCA_027563435.1 Nasonovia ribisnigri | reverse complement strand
TGCATTGTTTTTCAAAGTTAGCTATGCGAAGCACGTTGTAGAACATACTTATCATTGATTATAAATATTATAAAACGTTTCATGTATATTTGAACCAGAATAGAAGTTTATATTTTTTTGCAATTTTGGACAATTTTTAATTTTAAGGTCATTTTTTAATTTTTTGTAGTATTTGACACTTCCATTTTTATTGAACATTATTAATCGCATTTTTTTGTGTTTTTTTAGAGCATTACATTCTAAGCCATACCTTGTCTTAACTAAAACCCTTAGGTATATATAAATATATAATATACATAATATAAGGAATAAATAAACATGTATTTTAGGTAGGTTCTTCTAGATTTATAAATATTTATATACACACATTTTGTGTGCTATCTTCTTAGTCCTTAAGAAGCAGACTATAGTATAATAATAGGTAGGTATTATAGAGTTTAGAGTATATTGGTATAGTGGTACCTAATACCATTGATTAAATATACTATTGTATTATTTCTTACATTACGTCAATACTTACGGGCTACAATTTATTATGAGTTATGATCTTGTATATCTAAATATCAATTAGCATTTAGCATATTAATATCTACCTAACTGTAAGTTTTGTAATTTAAAATTTAATATTTATATAGTTTAATGTTTCAAACTATTTTATTATTAAGAATATTAAAAACTAATATAAATAAATCAAATCAAATATACGTATAGATATTGTATACAGTTTACCTACTTATTTGTTTACACATGTATTACCTATTAATCACAAATATACAGGCCGGTTGCAACTCTAGTGATTTTTTACAAGTACTATAGCTAGGGGTTAGCTATATTGATATCCCTCCACCCTCGAAGCCACGTCCATTTCCTCTGATGTTACTGCAACGACTGGCGATCTCTCTCCAAGTCTTATTTCTTACTCATGAGTCATGATCTCTTTAACCATAATCAGTATAATTCGGACAATAGTGCATCTGCCTGGTACAGAACAGCGGAACGTTATTGATAGTGGTAAGTCGGTAGATCTGCTCTCCCATAGGTCCACACAGGCACACAGCAAAGTCCGGAAGGTCCACGAAGTTTTCCGAGGATCCATAACTATTCTTGCCAAAACCGTAAATATGGGTGGATATGGCCGGAATGGGTATTGATAGATGGAAAATTGTACATTTTATCGGTAGGTACCGTGGCGGCATGGCACGTGTAATAGGGTCCTTCAATTGTTGCTTAGGCAACGCTTTAATTATGATTGAGTGATCAGGACATTTTATCGGTATGTATAACAATATTATTAGGGGTCAACTAAAATTATTAAAGCAGCAGCAATTTTTTTATTTTTTATACATACACACCTCTGGAGCTCAATCTATGTACGCTGTGTCTTTTGGGTGCTGGTATAGGGTAGCCTTTTCTAGTTATGTCTAATCGCGCAGATGTAACTCAAAAGTCAAAATCCTAATTATACTTATAATGCAGGTGAATTTAACACTGACAAGCTCATTACATTTTTATTTAATCTAATATATATAGGCATAAACTAAAAATAAATAACTGAATGAGAAATAAAAATACAAGTAATACCTATAATGTATAATATATCATTTATTTTAAGTTTAAACAATATCATCGATATTCGATAACTTAAAACAAATATTTAAATATCCATTATTTTTTATATTATTCTGGAGATAATCTCTGCATTATAATATAGTCAAAATATGTTCCGTTAGGTAAAATTAATTGATATCAGACATCAGTATCTATCTACATAATATTAGATTATGCTGTTTTAAAAATCAGTCAAGTAATTAAAATTAATAATGAAGTTTTAAATTTGAGTCAATGAATAATTATTAGTATAAGAAATAATTAAAATCTTTAAAAAAAAAATGCAAAAAATTTGTCAGAAGTGGGATTCGAACCCACGCCCTCAGATGAGGACCAGAACGCTCAACTATCCATCGCATTGATGAACAAGGGTTAACCTTGAGTCTGGCGCCTTAGACCGCTCGGCCATCCTGACGATGTAGAATTTGACGCATTTGATAATTATTTAAGCCAAATATAAACATTTTTTATAACTAAGAATATTATTAGAAATAAAGCACGAATACCTATCGATTATACAATTGATTTTTAACATTGAATGTGATCCATCTGTTGGAAATGAGGCATTGACATAAAAAAAAACAAATTTTACAATTTTTAGAACTCGCATAGAATATTATAATATTAATGCAGCTTGAAAAATGTGATGTTTCTTTTAGTTCTTTTTTTGTCACATTGACAATTTTTATATCTATGACTTGAATCGATCATAACTTACGAGGTTGATATAATATATACCCACAAAACCACATATGTATTATTCATAGTTCTTTTATTAATAACTACGATTAGAATATGTATTATGATGATATTAAATATAAAATAGGTAGGTATATAACCTACATGGTTACATCTAATACCTAGGTAACATGAATAAGTACCTAACTATGACCTAATTTAATAAGTAATAACATTAATAATTTAATAATAATGAAATATCAAATAGCTAAAAGTATTATAGAAATATTGAATTACGTACCTATAACCTATAGGCTAGTATAAAAACGTAATCCTACAACTATTGAATTAAAAAAGGTCGATACCGCTCTGCTGTATAGGTACAGCAGGTTCAAGTGGCCAAGTGGGTCACTGTAATAGATGATGTTAAATCAAAGTTATTCAGTGATATATCATTGTACCTATTATAGGCTATGCGCCTATGCCCTATATAAAAAACGATTCTGAGCGGAGACGGTTTGCAGTTAGCCTATATCAGTGGTTCTCAACGGGGGCGATACCGCCCCCTTGGGGGCATTTCGGTCTCTCTGGGGGGTGATAGTTTTGAAGGGGGCGTTGAGGGGGCTTGAAATCATTTTCGAAGGTACTTCAACATGAATATAACTCTGTATAGTAAAGTAAAATTTTTTTTGTTCAGTGGTGTAAAATATAACCTTTACTATCTAAAATTAAGAGTTTTTACTTTAATTAATAATGTTATAATATAGTGATGAATAAATAAATAAATATATATATATTTATAAGAAGAAATTTTGATTTTGCATGAGGGGGGGCGTTAGCAGTAAGTTATTACGATAAAGGGGGCGCTGAACTAAAAAAGGTTAAGAACCACTGGCCTATATAATAATAAATAATAATGTTTTTGAATTACAGCATAACAACTAAGAACTTACAACTCTAAAATCGAAAATATAATATATTATTATCTTAATATCATCGTACAATTATATGAAATTAGGTTTAGATATATAAGATCTAATTGTCATATGGCCCAATTTAAACAAGAAAACAAATAATTATTATCATTTCTTGTCAAAAATATTAATAAACATCATTGTTCATACAACATTATATTAGTGTAAGAATAATAAAGAAAACCACGGTAAAAATAAAAATGCATTAAAAACACCAATTTAAATTGATTATATTTGTTAATAATTATAAGCGGGATATATTATTTTCGAAAATAAGTGGAGGGATGGAAAATGTGAACTTTAAATGATGAGGGATAGCATCCCACCGAATAACCCCCCCCCCCCCCCACACACACACACTTCGGCCACTGACACTGACTACAATATTAAAGTAAAGTTGCGCTACAGTAAAAATAGTAATTTAAAATAGGTTCTGAAAAATATATAAAATGTGAAAAAAGCCTCAAAATATCCACTTATTTTAGAAAATAAGATTGACCTAATGGATTTTCTTCTGAATTAGGATGACACATTTGAATTTGAATTAGGATACCAACTAACTTCTAAGCAAAAATTGACCATGAAAAAAACTAAAATAACCACCTAAATAATATATGGAAATTAGTTTTACAAAAGTAATAAAAGAGAATCAATTATTACAGTTTAACCAGGTAGAATAAATAGTGGGTTGTGGGTATACAAGTATTGAATTATTTACAATTATATACCTATGTCCTATACAGAAATATAAAATAATAATATAATATACGTAATTATTCTAATTGATTTTGACAGTGATTATTACTTATTAGTGTTATTACTAGGTATAGGACATTTACAGTAGCTTATAGTGTACCTACCTACATAGTAATTTCTTTGCTGATTACAATGATTGATGTTTAACCATTCAAAAACATATATTTAGCATTTAAACACTAATGTGAAAAGAGAATACAAAAAAATATGATTAAATCCATCGAACCTAGAAATCAGTGAGAATCCGTGTAGGTATAATGCATAATACCATATATTTGTATAAATTGCAAATAGTATGGTATATGGACTATCGTGGACATCGAATATCTTCTGCAAGACGAAATCGAAAAAACAAAAACAGAATGTCATTGGCAAAGCGCCATTCTGAATTCTTTGTGCAGCTAACCTGTCAAGATATCAAAGAATAAATTAATCGGAGAACACTTTATTTGTATGCCAACTACTATACTGTGACAACAAATTTTATTAGATGCATGTGTGAGTTGGTGAGTTCAATCCATATAAGGACTGTATATTCTATTTGCGTCACATAGTTTTTAACAATATTCCATTATTGACAAAAATTTAGTACGTCATTTTAATTATATTATATTTACATTATAATACTGATAACATACATAATATAAACAATTTTAAATCTTAATTAATATGTACTATAATAGATAATATCATCTATTGAGTCTTGACTATATTATTGAAATATATGTAACAACAACCGAAAATAATTCTTTTATGGAAAAAATTATAATTTCACTGCTAATGAAAGCATAATATTATATATATTATTATAGTCAAAAATAATTTAAATAAAATATTAAACAAATATTGATAGTAGATTTTTAAAAATAATGATTGAAAACTAAAAAAAAAAAAAAATTTTAGGCACTTTAGTGATATACGATTGCAGTTTTAATGAGCATCCAATGGTTTGTTTAAAATTGTACATTTTAACAAAAATCACAATAAGATAAATCTAGTTTCTATCACATTCAAAACACAAATAAATGGCTACAGCCCATTAACTTAAAAATATTTTATTAGGTGCACCTATTAGATGACCTAATAGACAAAGTAAACAAATAATTTTAAAACATTATCGCTTATCTAAAATAATATATATCTAAGTTAATATTAGTCATAAGTTAACTTCGGATTTGAAGGCAATATAATCAATAAAAAAAGCATTTAAAATGTGAAAAATGCAAAAAAAACAATTACAAAATTTACTAAAAAATTAAATAGATTTCAGATGATTTAACTAGTTTGTATAAAAACAAATTAACTACTATAGTACTATGTACAAAAACTATAAATTAATTTGCCGTAACAAATACTATCGATATCGTCAATAATCAAATCCGTTAAGACTAATTTTAAACATCAAATCGACATTACAGTGCCGCAACTAGCGGGGGTGCTGGGGGTGCACCGCACCCCCAAAAGGGCCCCATTATGATATTTAGGGGGCCCTTTTCAGACATAAAGGATTTTAGATTTTAAGCTAATATTAACTTTTATTCCAATTTACAACACATGGTGAAAATTGAAATTTTTTGATACCAATGTGTTACGTCCAACATCTAATATTATGTTATCATAGTATTGATTATACGTATGCAGATAATATTTTATACTATACATTTTTAACTATGACTTGTATCTTATTTTTGAATAGTTAGTTTCAATTTTGTGTTAAATAATAATCACAGACTTCTATAATGTATAATGTATTATCATAGAACAATATTGGTATTATTGAAGTTTGTGATAATAATATTCGACTTCATGTTATTATCAAAGATGTTATCTGATAAGCAATTGAGAAAAATAATTATAGCTTACTGCTATTTTTAGACTTTAGTGCAGTGTGTGATGACTGATAATTGATAAATGATAAGTGATATACTAATATTATATTTGGTGAATACTGAATACGTAATTTTTGTTTTCGTTTTTGATTTCCCTTAAAATGTCTCTAAATGCTCGTCCTAGTGGTGCACAAAAGAGGAAAGCCAGAAACATTCGACTTGTCGAATCCAATAAATTACGTGGTTCGTTGGATAAATTTTGTTCAAAAATTGCAAAAAATACACATGTCAACACAGGTAATTATAATTTAAAATATTACTACTTATGTTATTTCATACTTTATAGTTTTAATTAACTTAAATATATTAATAATTATTATAAATATCAAAATAGGTAGGTAATACTAAATTTTAATTTAATATTTTTAACTGTAATGTGTTGTACCTACTATTATATTAGATATATATCTAAATCTAATAAAGCTTTATTTATATTTTGAAATTAACGTTTCTATTATAGTAATTATCTGATTACATATTATTTAGGCAATAGACATAGGTACATTTTGCACTGTTATTTTAACATATTTACAAACCTATTTTAAAGATAAATTAATTTTGTATACTTTAATATTATACAACTTTTACTAGTTTTGGGTAGGTAGTTCAAGACAACAAACAATTTAAAGTCAAATTAATTTAAAAGGTTTTTCACAAACCAATAGATAAACTAACTATAATAATCTACTAGAATAGTAGAGACAATGAATTGGATCTTCAAGAAATTGTGCCTGAAAATATTCTAGTTAATTTGGCAAACGATAAAACTTCTATTGGTTAGTTCATAGTTAAATAATTATTCCATTTTATGTACCTATTTTAAGTAATTTAAATACTTATGTGCTTGTGAAATTAACACAATAAAATCAGATATATTTACCTTATTATTAAAATGGTGCACACACTTAAACTAATAATTTATTAGTATTAATGTTTATGTATAAATGTAATATAATATAAAAATATTTAACATTTGAACTATACAATAAGTATACTTTTAGTAGTAAAGTATACTTTTCAAAAAGATTATAAATTGCTTTGTAAATTGAAATGTTGTTTTTATAATAAGTTAATCAATTTTTAATTTATTTTAGAAGAAAATGATGACACTACATCCACTCCTGTTAAGGAAATACAATTGGCCATTGATGTATTGGAATGTACGGTGGAGAAGTATAGTACAGACAATGAATTGGATCTCCAGGAAATTGTGCCTGAAAATATTGTAGTTAATTTGGCAAACAATAAAACTTCTATTGGTTAGTTAATAGTTAGATAATTATTACTAATAATTCTAATTTTCAAATTTTGTTTTACCGAAAACATTTATTTTGAATCTTGAAAATATTTAAAAAAGAAATTTTAACACCAAAACTTTTAATTTTTTAGGTGTAAATTTAAATTCCAAGTATCCAACAGACCGAGGACATTTCCCTGTTGATATTATAAGCAGTGATGTAAAAAGATTAATTGTACAGTATGGTCCATGTAAACCAGTAATAGAATTTCCATTGGATACAAATGTTATTGATGATGTTGTATCTAAAACTCGTAAGTTTTCAACTGATTATTATTTCATGACGTCCAAGTCTGGTATAAAAATACCACGGTTGTGGTTATGTTATTCAGTTGAGTTGAATAAATCATATTGTGAGTCTTGTTGGCTTTTCGCAGATAGAAATTATCCCTATTTTAAATATTCTTGGATAAAAGGTATAAAAGATTGGCAGCATTTATCTCAAAAAATTGCAAAACATGAAAAATCAATTCAACACATTGAAGCTGTAAAACTACGAACTATTTGGATTAAAAATCAAACTATTGATGTAAATCTTGAAAAACAAATTTCTGTAGAAGCCAAGTTTTGGAGAGATGTTCTTACTAGAATAATAAAAATTATACTTTTTCTTACTGCTGGCAATACAGCATTAAGAGGAAATGAAGGAAAAGGAGGAAAAGAGTGTGAAGGTAATTTTTTACGAACAGTACGACTTCTTGCTGAATTTGATCCAGTTTTGAATACGCTTTTAACTGTTGAAGAAAATAAGGTCAAATATTTGAGTTGGAGCATACAAAATGAAGTAATTGATTTATTAGCAACAAATATACAAAATATAATTTGTCAAGAAATTAGAGAAGCACCATGTTTTGCAATTATTATTGATTCTACTCAAGATATTTGTAAAGTGGATCAAGTTAGTGTGATAATAAGATATACTAGTCTAAATTACACACTACAAAAAATAGATATTAAGGAATCATTTTTAGGTTTTTTTGCTTTACATGAACATGCTGCTAAAGACCATGTCAATTTAATACTCGAAACTTTAATTAAGTTTGGTATTGATATAAATAAGTGTCGTGGACAGGGTTTTGATGGGGCATCAGTAATGAGTGGAATACACAATGGAGTAAAAAAAAGAATTTTGGATATTGTTCCTAATGCTACATACATTCATTGCAATGCCCATAATCTTAATTTGGTACTCTCTGATGTAGCAAGAAGTACAACAAAAGTTTCATCGTTTTTTGATACTGTCCAAGAAATATTTAATTTTTTCAGTAAAAGTGGACCACGATGGGCTTCCTTAACATTTGGTGAGAATGTAGCAAACATAATAAAAAAGAAAGTTTTAAAAAAAGTGTGTGTTACTAGATGGGAGGCAAGACATGATGCAGTTTATGCTTTAAAAGATAGATACATTGATGTTTTAAAATCATTAACTAACATTTCCTTGACCAGTCAAAAAACAGAAGAAAGAACAAGAAGCATTGGGATAAAAAATAAAATTGAATCTTTTGAATTTATTTTACTGTTAACAATTTGGGAAAATATTTTAAGACCGTTATACTCTGTTTCTAAATTATTACAGTCCCCAAATACTACTCTTCATCAAGCTTGTGAGTTACTTGAAAATTGTGTCACATCAATTAAAAGTTTGAGAATAAATTATAATGAAATTGTGGCTTCATCAAAAATGATGTGTTCACAATGGGGAATATCAACTCAACCTAAAGGCCGTCGTCGAGTGTTTGCCAAAAAACATTTTGATGAAATTAATCATGTAGATGAGGATAGAAGAATTGATGTAACTGAAGACAACTTTCGGGTGACAGTATTCTTGCCTATAATTGATACTGCATTGTCACAATTACAAGGAAGGTTTGAAGGAATGAAGACAGTACACAATAATTTTGATTTTTTAACTCCTTCAATGATATTAGATTCCGAAGAATCAGAATTGATAAAAACTGCATATGACTTTGTTCAGTTTTATCAAAACGATATAAGTTCTGATTTCCCTCGACAACTGTTATCACTTAAAGAAAATTTAAAAAATATGAAGTTGAAGACTATAAGAGATCTTGGTGATTTTCTTTTAGAAAATGATCTTTGTTCTGTTTATAGTGACATAATGACTGCATGCATTATATTTTTAACATTACCAGTCACTGTAGCTTCTGCAGAACGCTCTTTCTCAAAATTAAAACTCATTAAAAACTACTTGAGAAATTCTATTGGCCAAGAACGTTTATCACACATAGCTGTACTGAATATTGAAAAGAACAAAACAAAAGAATTAAATATTGATAAAATAATTGATGATTTTGCTCATATTAAAGCTAGGAAAAAGAATTTCCTAAAATGATTAAAAAAATATTTGTACCTTTTTCTATTTTCTATTGCAGTTAGTGACATTTTTTGTAGAGCCAAAATAAAAATGTTTAGCCTCTTGAGATGGGAAACCATGTGTCTTTATTATTTTCTGTGTTTTTTTGTTACCAGAGAGTTTATAGCCCACCCCTAATTGCTCTTTTGATGCTATGCAATTTTGTAAGACAAAAGTTTAAAATAGGGGCCCCAAAATTTGACTCGCACCTGGGCCCTTTTATCTCTAGTTGCGGCACTGCGTATAATAATATATTATATTATATAGAACACGCAAAATAGATATTATATTAAATATAGTATATATAAAGACATATAATATATATGTATGTATAGGAATAGGAGTATTAAAATATGCTCTCAGTAGAGAAGGACCGTCGGAATTCTTTATATTGGAATACGAAATTCGTTCGCGGGCTATTACAATATATTATGCGCGCGTATATATAAAAGTAATACTTAATTTCGTATACTATACGTCTTATACGACGCTGCGGGCCTCGATACAGTCGCTGCAGCAACCATGCGTATACCTGTATACAGTCTAATATAGGCCGTCCAATCGAATTAAACCCGAGGACGAGTATACGAGTATACTATTATATTTATATAGTTTATAATATTATCGTAAGTCGTAGATTAGGTTACCGGCATATTACAGATATATAGGGTGATTCTTTTATCAAACAACACTCATCATTTGAAAAGTATTGAAAGTGTTGTTTGATAAAAGAATCACCCTGTATATATATATATATATATTATATTATCAATATACTTTTCCCTCTACTCAAAATGTCACAAATCTTTTAAAGTTTTAACAGACCTTTGGTGCATATATCTAGTAGGTATATCTATGCCAGGAGTCACCAATTAATATATTTGGAGTGCAACATTGGGAATTTTGAACATTTTCGGGACCATCAAAATTCAAAGCAAATATATATATAATAATTATATTATGATGCAAAAGTAACACAGTGGCCTAGTGACAATAAAATAATAATGAATTAAATAAATTAAAATAAAATACAAATTTATAGTAATTATAATATAAATAGAAAATTGGGTTAAAATTATTGGAAAAAATAGCTAGTCTTGCTCCCAATTAACTGCATGAAGTTTGGTATGTATGATTCGTGCTCTTAATATTTTTTATATACATGTTCTCAATTTTTGATTTACGAAGTTTACTATTTACTGGATATTTTTCGGCAAATGAATGTGAAGTCTTATAATGATTTTTAATATTGAAAACTTTAAAAACAGCTACTGGCTAGTGGTAAATCAAACTAACTGACAAAGCCCCTGAGCCTACCTGTGTAATTTATTAACGGTTTTTACTTTTTTTACATTGTCTACGGATAAAATTTGTCCCATTTAATAAACCGTTAATAAAATATTATAATAATCACGAATTTCAAAAACAATGTTTCCTTTTGAAAATATAAGTTTTTAAAATACTGTATCACTTATATTGTCGCTCATCCTATATATTGAATCATTCCTGTGGATTTCAGTTATTAAAATTATTTTGTATACTACAAAATTCCAAAATGCTTTAAAAATGTATATCAAGAAGGTACAAAATGTATTCCTCGCATAATAATATATACATATATGATTAATTGAAATACTGCCCACACCTGGGTACGGCTTGAGAGCTCATGGCGAAGACAATTTTTCATGTTATAATGTATAAATAATAGTATTAAACGAAAAACCGGTCGTCGCCGTTTCGTCGCAGAAAACATATAAGACGAATGCGCTACACGATCGTGACGTCTGATTGCAAAAACACGAATAACAATCAATACAATATACTGCAATATATAAAATCCTGCTGCGGACTCTATGCGATATTATTGAGAAATTAGTCAAGTATAGCTTATATATATTATTATATCTATATGTAGATGTGTGTGTGTACGCGGAGATAGTAATTTATTTTTAATAGTCACATATATATAGGTACATAATATTATACAGTCGAACGGACAGTCATAGTATATTATAATAATATTATTATTGTAATGACGTATTATTCCTACTCCCCATCACAGTTATATTCAGTATGACTACGGGACATTCATATAATATTTTGTTTCTCAACTATACATTAGTGTGCAATATTATAATATTATCATATGGGTATGTTCGTTTTTTAATTGCTCGGAAATACGTCTATATAAGTATATAATATGTGTAAGTACACGACGGCGTCTATACGTACCTACAAATTTCGCGCGTATTCTCGTATAGACAAATTATATCAATATCGCGTAGGTAAACCTATTATAATATTTCGTAAGATGAGCCCATTATTTTATATTGGGATACGATACCATAATATTATAATCGTACCGCGATAGGCGTGCGCAATCATTTTCGACGTCGCACTAACCCGTGTGCATACGTTTTTCGAATATTAGAGATTTTCGTAAGATAATGGGCAATCACAATACTCCGTGTAATCATAATTACGCGCGGCACAATCGCGACTCTTCGACAATGCGGATTTATATAATAGTCAATATTATGCGATACTAGGACACGACATATATACAGGTATATTCCACGAGGTATCCACAGGTATAAACGAAAATCTCGCCAAGATATTGGTTAGTGATTTTTTTTCTCTCTTTTTTTTTTTGGCGTCTGTAATTTTCCACCGTATACAGCCTTCGCCGTTCGATATATTATAACATTATTGTCATTATATTGTACACACAATAATATTTTTGCAACATGGGTGTTTGTGTAATAATATATAACTCAATAATAATCCGACCTTCTCCCTCACTATCTTTCTCGTTCCATCTATCTCTCTCTCTCTCTCTCTCTCTCACGCTCTCTCATTCTCCTACCGATATACACCCGCAACAGCAGCACGCGCAGTCTTTCTGTGTTTCCTTTATGTCTGCACCACGTCGAAAGTCGGTCATTCGTTTCCAATACACGTTGATTTAATGGACATCGGTTTGGTCGCGGGACGTTTGCCATTATGGAAAAAAAACACGAGTCGCGAACAATTTATTAGACAACGAGATTTATTGTAAAATACCATTTAGAATATTAATATTTATAGTATATGCAAGTTTTATATAGATTTACATGTGGTCTGTATGTGTGCAATAATATATAATATACGATAGGTACCTATATAAAGTGTACAGATATACGTATAGTTGCCCACGTGCGATTCGACCAATATATTATTAGGTATTGCTAACATAATACTTCTGCAGCCACCACCGCGTTTAGTCCGCCGCCAAATACCATATACTATGCAGCCACGACTTCCACCTACTTTTTGCATATTAATATTATATCGCCGTTACGCCGCGTGCGTGTGGTCTGCGGGCGACGGGCGTTATGAATGCGTATAGCCGTATGAGTTCTGGTATATAACATGCTATCAGGCGATTTTGATTCAAAATTTATCAGGTATTTGATACATATCAAATTTGAAATTTAAGCTGAACGGTGAGTTTGCGACTGCAGTCGGACACGAAAGCTATACATGTGTGAAGGACGCACATACAGACATGCACGTAGAATTATATAACAACTATACAGCTAATCTATATACAAAGAGCTCATTTTAAGAAACGTCTATTTATAAAAAGCTTTTGCGGTCAATATGCTAAATTTATCCATCTTGACCAACGTTATTCGTAATGAATCCAAACAGGCAATAGGTCGTCGGTATAATATCAAAAACGGCAAACTGGCATAATAGGAGAATAATAATTCTCTACTTATATAGTTATTATTGTACTGTTAACACAAGCGCATTTCTGCGATACTACTCCGGCCTTCGTGATAAGTACAACGAAATTACTACACGTGTAGAAATTTATGGTAAGTACATTAAATGGGAGACATAAGAATTTCGCTTACATCATCGTTATTTTTGGTTCTATGGTACAGAACTAGTAAAATCAGTAGTATTATATCATTGATTATTAATAGGAATATACTAATATATACTATTTATGACTATATTATACATAATACATTGTACATTATATATACAATACGCTATACTATAGGCAATATCAGTACGACCAATATACTATAGTAGGTACATATACGAGATTTAGTCAAAAAGCATCAGAACCGATTGAATAAAATATATTATACTCGTAAACCGTTTTAGCACAAATGACATGTCCATCAAGATTCAAGATGACAAACTGGAACAAAGCGTGTTTTTTTAAATTTCAACTGAACGGAGAAAAAGTCGGGCTACTCTAAAAATGCACCGTGTCACACTAGTCACACATATTGCCAAACATAACCGCATACATCCCTGCGGTTTTTCTTCGACCACCTTATTCGACAGACCTAGCTCCATGTGATTTGATTGAAAATTATGCTCGAGGATCAACGTTTTCGAATTGTATAGATGAAATAAATATATAATACCTGATAGTTGGTATATAAATATAAAATAAAATATCGATTAACATATTTTTATTAACTAAGTACTATGCTGTAAGGGACCATGAGGTGGGTGGTCTGGACCCGGGAGTCCTTCACCTTCGGTGCGCCACTGGTATACTTAAATTACAGTACATAACAATTACTATAGGTACATAATAATATTATAACGGGTGTACGAGTAACGAACAGCGCGTATCGTTATATACGCATCAAGCATTAGTGTGCAGCGTATAATACGAATAATAATAATATATAGGTGAGGATATCGCACGTCGGGGAGGGTGTGTGTGTTGTTATTCGGTTATGATGGTTCATCAATAACATGCAGTAGCAGAGTGTTTTCAAAGTTTTCGGTTTTTCGTTTTAGTTTTTATACTTATATATTATGTATTACAAGCACAAGCGCGCGCGCGCACACACACACACACACACACACACACACACACACACACAAACGCATGGACATACGCATAGACTTTCTACGACTTTTCAGCCGGGAGTGGAGTGATGTAGATTATGGTTATACCTATCCGTTGTCCATCATCATTACGGTCGTCAGGTGTAAACGTGTGGTCAACGCACTTTGGGCCTTGACAAGGTCATCCACGGTAACCGTTGCAACCGCCGCTGCCACCGCCCAATCCATATATAGGCGCTGCAGCAGTGGAAGTAGCCGTGGTGAGAGGTCTACGAATCTACGATGATGGTGGTGCGGTCGGGAGGATGATACACAATATTATGATTGTGCATATATGTATTACAATAATATACTCGGCGGCGTGACTACCGTATAGTTATGTGGGCCGGAGGCAGACCTTAAATGTACCTACATATATATTATACAGGATGATTCGCCAAGTATGCTCACCCCCATATTTTTTCATTAATAATATGAATTTATTCAAATTCTGATTTTTGGGCATTAATGTATACTCAAGGACCACATTTTAAATTATTTAGATTTTTATACCATTTGGTATTGAGGAGTGTGCCGCGCTGCCGACACAAACTTTTTATTTTCAAATTAGTACCAACATTTTTTTCTGTCAATGATTTTTTATAAAATATTGATGTATCTAAATCAAAATTTGAACAAGTACAATATAGTTTTTGGGTTATTAAGATGTATATTATACTATATAGGTTATACTGAGAGTTATTACTAATGATATAATAGCCCTTCAAAACAATACAAAGTAGATGTAATATTGGATCTAGTATTTATTATTCTCGGAAAATGTGTATACAAGTTATAAAACGTTGATTGGTTGATTACATTAATTACTAAAATGTTCAAATATTATAATAAATAATAATGCTTAAATTTTTATTCTATTAGTACTAAAGTTAATACATAATTATATTATTATCTCTAAGCGATTTTTTATTATCCCTTTTCAACAAGTTATCACGACTCGTGCTTAATGTGTAGGTACAATAAAAATGCTGAGTGCGATACGGATTCGATTAGGCTCGATATCGATTTCATGCAATGCTGTGGCATCGATAAGCCACGGATGACGCTTATCAATTGGTCTTTCGTTACACTCATGGTATATCGATTCCTGTATTTTTCCTCATAAAAAAACGGCAAATCGTTTGAAATATGGACTGAAGTACAGTAATAGGAAATAAATTCTTAAAGTTGAAAACAAAATATAATAAAAACACAATGACCTGTATACATACTATGATTTATGTATGTAAGTACCTATTTAAGAATAACACTTTAATGGAAATACAAGTCATTAATAAGGTTAACGATAGTAAACAATATAATGAATAATATATGCCCCTATTAATATTGCAACAATTTAATGTTAAGTATCGTGACGAATACCGGTAAATAAATCCCGTCTCCAATGAAAAAACAAAGCTCAACTATTTAAAACAATATTTACTACAACAAATTATATTACAATATTACCATATTGATAAATATTTAATCAATTATATAGATACCTCATTTTCATTGCATTTTTTACAATACAACGAATGTATTCTTGATGTGAATTTTAAGGAAAATTATGTAGCTTCATTTATTATTTGAATGAGTATACCTCCGTTTTGATGTTTAATTAAAAAATATAATTTATATTATTCATTAAAATTCCCATATTGATATCATTTAAAAACGGTATCAATTTATTAAATATATTTTAATCTTGTACAATGTTATGATATAGTATATTGTATATTATAATATCTTTATTTCACGTCGATAGTCGATACTACGCTACAAATAATAGTTATGTAAATAGTAAAACATATCACAGTTATTACTATATAAATAATCCAGTATATCGCTGGCTTAAGTTTTGTAGCGAATAAATAAAATTTGATTCAGTTTTAAATTTAAGCAATAACGAGTGTACCAAGGTGTGGCAATGTGGGCAGATCTGACGCCTTTTTTAAAGGCGTTATAATAATGTATATAAAAATGGTTTTTTTGCAAACAGATAATATAGATTAGGTTTACCATGGATCTTCACCCCCCACACAAAAGTTAAGTATACACCACATTGGTTTGATCGATGTTGAACGAACGTCTCTCGTAATTAGGTATGTCATAAACTTAACAATATTGCAGTACATAGCATCATTTTATGGTATCATTGTTAAGTGTACCACAAATTACAACGTAGGTATATACCTAACATCTATAAGTATACCTATGTACTATTATTACTTAATATTACGTGCGTATAGGTGCTCTGCAACGCGGCACCGAAGTTTTGTCGGATGCGGATGCGTTTCTATCTACTACAACTGCATGCGGCATCTATATGCAACCGGTGTAATATAATATTGTTATGTGGGCACTTGCGCGAATCGTCGGTCAACGTGCGACTTGTACATAACAAATTCCGTGATTGGTAAACTTGCTGCACGAGGCAAACCGGATGAAGAAACGGAAAACGAGCATCGGATGTATATTTATATATTATATATATTATTATGATCCGACACAGCGGAAATAATCAAATTGGCGAGAATTCGTGTAGCTGTGACGTCGCCAATAACAATAATATGCTTTTGTTTGAAACTCGGTCCATACGATATAATAACTGTACGCGAGCGTATAAATTATGAATAGGTACAGAACAACAAGTATCGCGCACAACTCCTCGTTATCGGAACCACTAGTCACATAAATCTTGGACTCGGATATGGGTAATTATTATTATTATTTATTATTGATCGAAAACGTTTTTAAACAGGTAGGTATCGACCTACATTACATTATAACAAATTACAATACAATAACGATTGTAATAGTTAGGTACAACTATAAGCTACAAGTGTACAATCTATCACGAGATAAAATAAATATCGGTCGGATAATATTTTATTAAATGAATAACAAATATTAAATGAAAAATTTACATCAAAAACCGACAGAATTCAAATGGAATTATTAAAAAAAAACTTTTTTTTTCGTATTTTATATAGTGCGCCAACAATTTAATGTATAATTATAATAGTTGGATAAGAGACATAATATATACTGATATATTATTGTTATGATTATATAGTTTAATACCGTCAGAGTGAATTGTTCAAACTTTTTTCGGCAGCCATTATACGGCATCATCGAATGCAATATAATACAATAAATCGAACCGCATAATACACATTTTTCTTGTTATATAAAAACATTAAAAACCATGTAAATCTTTCAGAAAACCTTCTTAATTTCGTTCGTTCGTCAAAATATTTATGAAGACCGATTCGAAACCATTCTTCCATGAACCATATCATATAATACAAAGTAAAAAAAAAAAATACATTCGATTAAGTTTTCGCAGATATTTGATGTGTACACGATGCTCACACTCTCTGAGGCCAAACTCTATCGATAACTCGACCACACGTGCAATTTTATCAACTATGAACTAAATAATATTATGCCATAAACCTGCCTATATATTATAGTAGGTATCGATTTGCTATAGCTGTCATGGTACATAATTCATATATACACATTACACATATTATATATATATATCAGACACCGAAATCGTCAAGGACGCTAGACTGCAGCTGCATCGTGTGCGTGTAAATGCATATTATACACATGTATATATAGTGTCTACTACGCTCTACGCACGGTATGCCGTTGTCTAAATTATATTATTTTTTCCTAGAGACATTCGTGTCGTTGCACAAAAATCTCAAGGATATCGTTTTGTCTGCAGGTATAGGTAGGTACTAAGGTACCTCTATAATGCAGACGGTACTTTTTTCCAAGTGGACGGTTCGGCACACAAAAGTGTACTCCGGCGGATATTCCGATAGATAATATTATTCTGTATATATAGGTAATATAGTACTTTTTTTTTGCCAAAAAAAGGTATAAGGATATATACTATATAGTATATGTTTATATATACACATATATATCGAACGCTAATCTTGCTGTGGATAATATCAAAAAACGTGTTTCACCGTCTTGTAAACGTGTGATTTTCGTTTTTTTCTTTTGGCTCGTTAAACACGTTTAACACTCTTAAATAATATGCCTTAGCACCAAACAAAAAAAAAGGTTATTTTTCAACTGCTCTTTAAAAAAATATGACAGCCTCCTTTGTACACAAAAGAGGTCTTATTCCCCGACATGACGTCCGAGATGCATATATTACACAAACTATACATATATTATATATATATTATAAGCAAACGAAACTATGTATAATAGGTACACGAACCGTATCCGGTTACTCAGAATTTTTAAGTGGTCGAATTCGTTGCGCCGAGGGTGAAATATGATAATCGAGATCACAATACCATAATATAATACATAATAGGTATGGTCGACATTTTTTTTATGTATACCTAGTATAAGTACAAAATATCGTTTTTTCGTATATTTTTTGCGGTTGACTCTATGTGGTAAAATTTTTATGATTGGATTGTTGGATAGTGCATGGAGGTACGTTTGTTTTGGTAATCGCGTATAATAATTATAGCTATAGTTGTCACTCGACGGTTTTGCTGAGCGTGTCCCAACTTTCGAGACCGCGAGAAGGCGCGATGGAGTTTCTCACGATATTATAAACAAAATTACGAAATACTAATTGACCATTAGGATTAAACAAGTAAAGTGATGTCGGTTAATTCATAATATACAGCATTAAGTGTTTGTTTCGTGTATGAGTATTTGTATTTGTCAGTAGCTTATAAAACGTGCACAATCAAGCGGACAATATAATATATTAAGAATAGTGGTTGTGGTCTGAGGCGATCACGTAATAAAAAATCATTAGGACACCAGCTTCGTACAACTGATATCGAACACCAAAATTATTATTTTGGCCAAAGCACCTATACACTACACTTAGTCCACTTAGAGATTTGTATAAATGCCCACACTATTTGGATACAAACGAAACTACTGCAGGTATTTCTTGCAAATGTATTTTTATCATATTATATCACCGCATAAATATTTTAAAAAATATACAATAATATGTAAGTCACGGGGATATTATCTCTCGTGGATGTAGAGTCGGTGTGTGAACCTTGAAAACAAAAATTATGGAATGTAAAAATGTCGAAAGTAAAAAAAAAAAACCTAGAAAGTAATTCAGATAAAATATAATGTTATATTATATAGGTACTCCTGAGAGACCATAAAATGAATGGACCGTAAAACGTTATTGAACACAAAACCCTACACAAGCTATTACTAAGGTGGGAGTCATCGTTTTGTAACAAAAAAAAAAAAACCCGAAGCTATACATTTTGTTGAATACAACTGACGAGGGATTGACATGGACTTGATGCAGCCATATTGCTGCAGCTACGGTCGCGAAGTTAATAATTTTGGTACGGTACCTGTGGTCTGTGAAGGATATTGTACAATATTATAGGTACATCCTGTCGCAAAAACCGTCGTCAGCCCAGTCGTACTCCGCTTGAATATAATAATAACAAATACTAAACAACGTTACAGGAAAGCTATTCACAAACTCTTATACGGATAAAATGTGTCATAGTTAATTCCTTTTCCCCCGTATTTTGTCTTCCCGTAATAATGCGTTTCCATAATAGTTTAAGAAAATTATGAATAATATGTATTTTGAAATATCTGTCCAGTATGTTTTTTTAATATGTAAATTACTTTATTCATTAAAAACCGAAATGAACCAAAAATTAGAAATAGGTACAAATATATATTGTAAACTATTAAAACAAACGTATAGTCAGTTATTAAATACCTATTATTTATGTATTATACAGTTAGTGTTAGTGTAGAACTGTTCGAAAAGTAGATGTTTGGAAGTTACCTACATATGTATTTTAAATTGAAATTAAATAGTTAAATAGTTAACTTACACGGCGCCAAGACTTCCAGTCTTTTATAGGGATCGGAATCGAGTTTAATGTCGCCAATAGTTCTTCCCACTGCTGCTTTGCTATGACTTGGATAAAAGTTGACGAATGTTTCCCCTTCGATAATTCGTCGTGATTTTTTAAAAAATCTATCATAGCAGCCTTTTGTAACCGATTTACATTCACTTATTTTTTCGATGGACATTTTATTTGGAAATAACTGACAAAGAAAAAAACCCGTTGAAACAGTTTTATTCAAGATGTATTGTTTAAAAGGCGCGAAACATAATTCCAGCTGTTATAAAATATGCAACAAATCAACTTAAATAGTTTTCTTTTCCATGATAAAAATAATATTTTGCGACGTTACCGCTGTTCATCGCGTGGACATCATTCCCGTACGGGGAAGTCATATTATGGGGGACGCGGATTCGTATACGAATTTAAATGTCTTCTGAGTACTAATTTTCGTTCGAATACGAAAATAAATCGTGTGAATGTTTCGTATACGGATCTTATTCGTACGAGTTTGTGAACAGCCTTCCAGGTACGAATAATATAAACTTTTATGGATTTCCCATATAAACATCGTAATCCGCGGCGTCTGACACGATTAAATCGGTAAGTAACTAATATAATATTATAATACAAACGTATACATTTTAACAATCGTTTCTGAACGTAATTCTATAGTGCAAATTAATAAAAGATAAAAAAATAATAATAACCCAAACCTTCGTGTCATCTAATCTATTAGAGTTCGGTATAATACCTATACGTGTAACGCTTTGATAATCAATAAAAAAAAAAAAAAACATTTTCCAAAACATGTTGTTTCCCATTTTTTTCTTCTCATTCCGAAACTTTATACACTACGTTTATGCCTATACATCAAAATGTTCTCAAGGATTTCGCGCATAATGCATATAAATTATTTGCGTGACTGATATATATTTTTTTTATCAACGAAGACGTTTATTTCCAAGGTATGTGTATTCACGTAAACGTATTAATACGAATTTTATTGGAGGAAAAAAACACCTAACAAAGGAATGGTTCGTATAATATTACAATGTTAAATATTATTATACACGTCCTGTATTATAAGCAGTGTATGCCCTATGACATAAAATCCCGTAGAACCCAGCTTAAAGATGCAAAAGAGACGATCTTACATATATAATCATATATAATGCGATAATGAGTACAGTTTAGTAATGGCAGTACTATAATATTAAAATGTAGTCGCCATCAAGGATGAACATTGAAGATATATTTTGGTAGTTATGACTGCGTCCATCTAAAAATGGTCTCTGAATTCTGTAAAATTCAATATAACAGAATCAAACTTATAATGGTCGATACTACAACAGTAGTCTTGATGATAATCGTACAAATATATTATATGGGACAACATATTGTATAGTACCTATTATACTGCCGGATCATCGAAAAAACTAGATATTTTAACAGAAATCGGGTATAAATTAAAATCCATTTATTTTCATTACACTTTGGTTGAACTATATTTAATTTGTTTCCGTATACATATAATTTTAGTTTACTTATACATAATATTGTTTTCAACTAATTTGTGTTAGTTTTTATTGTTTCTATTCGTATCTACCATTTTTCAATAATTCTTTCTTGCATTCTTTCAAGCATCAATAATTTCATCATCATGTCTTCTTTAACCGCATGATTTCCACTGCCCATGCCGTGACAGTGCTAAAAGCATTAATTTGTCCGTGATGTTGTTAACCGATAAATTTAAAAATATTAAAAAGATAACCCAAAAATAAAATTAAAGCTGGATACAGCAAAAAAAAAATTTGGACTGGCGCTAATGTGCCGGATTATCAAAACACTTTTATAAATATATATGTATAATTAAATTTTACCACAGGTAACTAACTATATATACAGATTCTTAAGACTGTATATAAACCGTTAGTGCACTAATGGCACTAATGGCATTATTTTAAAATGTATATTATATATTAAACTTGATTGGAACGATATAATAATTATTATCACGATTCCTCAAGAGTGAAAAAAAATCGAAAACCATATTATATATAGAAAACGTCTACATTTCGGCTATCCACCGCGAACGCACACGCGCGTGTCGTGTATATATATTAAATAGAGTACATAGTATATACTATGTACAGACGTACATGGGTATATAGACAATAGACATGACGGTATATATGAAGACATGAACGCGGTTTCCAAAAAGATTTCCGGATCGAAAACTTCGACTGGTACGGAAACGACACGTGACGGTGCCACAACGATGGTTGATGGGATGTAGGTGGTGGTGGTGGTGGTGGTGGTGGTGGGGAAGTGACAGGACGATGGTAATGCGTATCTAAATACTTTGCACTACACGCGTATACAGAGCGATTCACAGAGCACGCACATCCCATTGTTTCCTTCAATAATGAACTTATCTGAATACTGATTTTTTGAATTTTTAAATATATTCACTGTAATACCATAATTTCAAATGTTTTGATTCTTATTTATGCCATTTGAGAAGTGTCCTATAGTTATACGAACTTTTTATAGTTATAAAAACTTTTTTTCCTGTACATTTTTAAACAAATTACTTTTTTTTCAATTAGATGAATTTATAACCTAAATCAAAATCTAAACGTTTTTGATTGATTTAACTTATTATAATATAATATAAGGTTTCATACTTTTATAACATGATTTTTTAGGACTAATATCCAATTACTTAATAAATAATAAATAAGTAACTACTCCTCAATATTTTTAGTAACATTTTAAATATATTATAATTTTCAAAAAAAAACATAATTTGTCCTTAAAAGAGAAAAAGTTTTTATCGACACTCTTTAAATCATATAAAGAAATCTAATTATTTTAAAATATGGCCCTTAAGTAGGTAACCATAGGTAATATGTTATGTAACTAAAAATTCCAAAAATCGGAACTTGAATAAATTTATTATTAAAGAACAAAAATGGAATACGAGGATGCTTAGTAAAACCCTCTGTATATATAATGTATATACTATATACACACCTGTGTACAATTTTATGTGTAGGGGACGAAGTCGCGGTCACGCACGTGTTGTCGTCATCGCGGACACGAATTTCCCATAAGGTCCTCCGTCTGTGCTCCGCCGACCGGATCCGTATAGGACGTTACGTAGCCATATAGGTACCCATAAATGCTGTACCTAAACATTATATAATGTGCTGGGCGAGAGCACGCATTCGTCGGCCATAGTATATGTATAATATAGTTACATTTATATTTTGTACTTAATAACAAACGTACCTATATATAGGAAAAATCATCGGTATTAGTGCGTGAAAGATGAACGGACGGACGGTGTGCGCTGCCGAACATAAAATATAAAATATTATAATAAACAGTACGTCCCAAAAGTCCAGTATCGTCCTTAATATCTCTGTGGCAAATCAAAGTACTTTAATGTGTGTTTTCGTAATTTTTTTTTAAATTTTTACTTTTAAATTGGAATTTTCTCATAGATTTATATTAAAAACAACATTAAAATATCAGATGATAATTATGTACATTATTTGAATTATGATGTATGTATAATAATATGTACCCTATGAAGTGTAATGATGATCGCGGTAATAGTCGAACGGCGGCGATGATGCGATCGAGTGAGCACGACGGCGGCGCAATGGTCGAGAGTTTTGGAGGGGCATTTTTTTTTCGAAAACCTTTTTTCTTTTTGGATTCTTCACGACTGCGGAAAAGAAAAAAATCACATCGACCGACGTTGCGGTCGGGCCGTTCCGCAAGCACAAGACGTATAATATATAAATCACGTTCGGTCATGACGATAACCGTATAAATATATATAAATATTTAATATGTATATGGGTATAACAGCTATGCGTATAGATGCGGCCACTACGGGACTTGTAATAATATTATTGTAAATCTATAGGTATTATATATATGTGTGTGTGTGCGATACGGAAAAATTATAATTACAATCGGCTGACGGATCGGCTGACGCTCAAGCTGACGATTCGGCTACTACATAAATACATAATATTATTATTTATTATGTTATATAGTATATTATGTATAGATACGCGAGAGTGCGTGTTGATTGCCGACACGTCTTTCGTCGGTTTCTTCGGTTCGTTTTTTTACTAGTCGTATTTTATATACCATGATAATAATAATAATAACAATCATAATACCATATTATTATGAGTACGCGCGCGCCACTTGCATTGTATTCTACGCCTGCATACTTCTCGGGTCTCGTATATTATAATGATATATATGTATTATTATATCGTCGTCGGAATTCGTTGGACCTGCCGCCCGACCGACGAAATTATTTATTACGGAACGGCGACGCCGCCACCGCCGCCACATGACGTCTGCGCAATAACGCATATATGCGAGCATAATAACATAATATTTTAGTTTACCGAGCGTATTATATCATATTTTTATATATTATAATAGTATAGTAGTATACGATGAACTGAGCTCATGCGAATTACACGCTGTTGACGTTTCAACGGTTAGTGATAAAAACATTTAATTTTTTTTTTTTATAAAGTACGGCGTGCGTATAGTATCCAGATTGATGAGGTTTTGTGCACTGGCACATCAGATGAACGGACAAAAAAACACGAATATCGGCCATCGTCGGAAGATTTGAAGAGCAGTTTTGACTTCAGTACGAGTGAACGACACTATACGCGAGTACCTATATTTTATAACCGAGTAGAGGAATGGTGGAAAAAAATCACTCCATCAAATTGCATGATATCGGCACGCTAAATAGAAGTCGATGGTAAAGAATAAGTGCGATACAAAATTAAAAAACATTGCTTTCTTATTTTTTTACCAACGCGTTTGTGTTAAAAATTTAGGAATATCTGATTTTCCTTCAGCTATATAAACTGCTGAATGTGGACACAAGTCGTTCATTAGAATTTTCATTTTTCAACCAGCTTTTGATTTTTGGCGAATAATCCTTCCATAACTATTCTAAGTTAATGCCGTTCTTACTCTGTCCATTCCTAACCCAGCATGTTGTCATAGGTAGTCGTGTGTCAATATCCGCCGCTATCAATGCAAACGAAACTGCGGGACTTTTTTCCTAGTGACTTTCTTAACATAATAAACAATATAATTATAGATAAGAAATATATTATGATAAGAATAAGAATTCTTTACATAATAATTAATAATATAGGTAGATATTCTAAACTGTAGAACTTTAACTTAGATACCTAATATATATAGGTACCTAGGTGCACGAATATGCTTTCAGGACTCACATATTACCTATATATAATAAATAAGGTGCAGCGGGTCTGAACAGGCAATTGGCTGAGGCAGTCGTCTATACGACTATATAGCTGTATTTTATAATGTATACGAACATATATACCTATATTTTGCGAAGACAGCAGCGAAATGATTGTTTTAACAGCACATTACGTCGTTCTACCCCGAAAACAATCACCGGTCAGATCAGTGGGCGGATGGATGGATGGATATTCCAATATATATATAATATACTACAACAGTTAACAATATATTGTTATATATACACCAACTTGGGCCCGCGAGGCTTGAAATGCGTTAGCACCACACAGTTGACTATCGTACATATTATAATATATAGGTACTCACGTATATTATTATCATTATAGAGGTAATAAGATATATTCCGAGTACTGTATCTATATGGTCGGAATACCGAAACCGATACGTATAGTTTTATCAATATAATATATATTTATATATATATATGTATTTTATTATTGTACCTAACAACGTTTATGCCGTATACATATATTGGTATAGGTACACTACGTCACACACCAGTGTTCGCGTTTGTATATATAAATATTGTGTACACGTTTCAGGTTTGAAAGCCATAACGCATTGCGTACGAATGCATAATATATACGATTAACGTATTAGGTGGATGTATAGGTATTATCGTAGGTACAGAAATATTTCGTACCGAAAATTATATTCTGAACGGTTTTTGTTACGACAGCAGTAAATCAAGCAAACCTATGTGAAATAACAACTGAAACCATATGTGTGGTTATAGACATTTAATTTTGTAGACACTATATATAGTATAGTATATATTGGAATTATTACAACGTATAGCATACCTACTGTATACGCATTAATAGTATTTGACCGGAAAACTAAACATAATCCGTAATGTGTCTTGGTGGAATATTTTTTCAACGTCAAGAATATCCATACAATGTATGGCGAACATTTAAATAATAATTATTTTAAACACGTCGAAATGTCCGAAGAGAAAAAACTCGAATATTTCGCTGCAAGGTACAATAGTTATTACTTATTATAAGTTGCCAATGGCTTATTTTAAACGTAATGGAAACAGTTAATGTAGCCATATAGGTACTGAAGAAAAAATGTGTGTAATATTTTTTTTTTAATGAGTGGCAAATTAGTCCTTTGATGATCGTATTATTTACTGCAGTAAAAAGCCATCAGTAGAAATGTATGACATAAAATTTAGTATACTTCACAAGTCACAGACATCGATCGCTTAAACATGGAAAATGTCGTATTAGTCATTAAAATGCAAACACAGTTATTGTTAAATATTTGAGTACCTACAAGGTACCTTGTCAATGCATAATCGTCTGTCTATTTTACTTAATACGCTATACCTATGTGGGTACCTTATAACTAAATCATACATTTAATAATATCTTGATTTTTTTTTTTTTTTTGAATTATTATGATAGTTATTATAAGTTTAATGATAATGTCTTTATATAACTCAAAAAATAATGAATAATTGGGCGTGTGAAATAAATTACATTTTTTGAATTAATTATTAGGTATGTAAGGCTTATTATTTGTTATTTATACATAAACTAATAAAATGAATAGGAAGTAAAATTTAAAAAAAAACTTCAGTCTCAAAAGCGTACTTAAATCTGCCGCCAATAAAGATATTACACTTTGAGCAACTGAAGATAAAAAAATTAAATAATTTCGTTAAAAATAAAAAAAAACTAAACATGATTGTGTGATATAATTGTACGACTATAATATTGTTAAATTGTGTAATAAAATCGTTTTATGTTCAAAACTGTCCAAAATTAACAAGAATATCCGGTTAACTGTGCGTTCCAGCAATTTTCTTATTTTTAAGTGAAATTATATTAATACAGGACGTTCGCGTTAATCACAACAATAATAACATACATTATACAACATTATCAACAGTGACAGGTATAATATATTATAATATAATCGTAATAACACGACAAGTGTTTTGACAAAACCATAATGGTTGTAGTGACCAGTGGGCTAGGCCAGGGTATACGCGATGGAAACGATAAGAGCTGGTGGCAAACATATTATATTAGTACCTACCGACCTAGTTATATGCCGAAATTATAAAATAAACATGAAAAGTTGACACATATTTTTAAGTTGTACGAAACTCGTCCGTTATGATAAATGCAATCGAGTGCTTGCTTATGGATAGCAAAGATATTATATAATATACTGATATGTGTGGAGTTGAAACTTAAAAGCGGTATCCGCTTATGTACAGCATATAAAATAACTAATAAGACATTACCCTATACTCGGTTCTGGCGTGTACGTATGTATATACACACACAAGTACACAACACACCCGATGATTGTCGCGGGTAAAATATGTTATATTATGCCACTATTGTATATACGATAGAGTGTTTGAAAATGGTTGTTATATTATTGTTAATGCGTGTAATATGTACATTTTTATCGCCTTACGACATTAAAGCTGACTGCCTTATGGCTCATTATTCAGGGTCACAATTATTTGTCTTTGCGCAACGATTACACATCCCGCACCGCGTTGTAAAATTAGAAAAAAAAGTGAACGACCGAAAAATTAATTACCAATATGGAAACAGACGAAACAGATCGTACAAAGATATATACTCACAATAGCGACCGTAATGATTAGTATTGTAAATATACGAATATAATATAGTCGCCTGCACTTAATTGGAACACTCCAATCGATCGTGATTTCGGAACGAAATAGAAAACGAAATTTTAACGGACAACGATGGTTTCCTAATCCATCTGGACGATGAGAAGGCGAAAATGAAAATGAATAATAAATAAAAAAACCTATTGAAGTCATTGCCAATAATATACCATGGTGGTGGGTTGTATATTTATATTTTAAAATACTGTGTACAAGACGTGTCTGTGATGGATTCCGAACGATCAATATTGCTCAGAGATTTATGACAATACGCCATGGAGCGGCAGTTTTACGAGAAACGTTTAGAGGTTATCGTATTAAATAAACCGTCTCTCTTTCTCGAATCGTTAGTGCGCCCACTAATCACCTATATAGCTCACTGCGTTAAATATTTTAAAAGGCGGTCTATAATAAAGTTTAATGCGCCCATTATAGGCAATTAACCGTGTCGTCCATAGATGTGCGACAAAACATTTTTTTTTTTTTTAATGGTAGTTGTAAGGAGAGGGTCTTTTTGAAAAATCGTTTTTTGTTTTATTTTTATTTTACAGAAGCAGTACAAGGACACTGAAAATGTATACAAGCAAAGAACGTGAATAGTGAATACTTATAATAATAACATCACTAAGGGTTATATATTGTAACGATTCGAAGAAGATCGTGATATTTTGTCGTGTGACCTGGATTCGGGCAAAACGAAAACGAAACCAACGCTGTCTGATGTATTTTTTTGACCCCGAATCGACCGTATAAATGGCCAATGAATTGCCAATGGTAATATTATGTGTACATGTATATTATAATTATAGTGCACCTCTATTATTGGAGTTGTACGAGTGTCTGACTTCGAGAAACTGTGCTATACCTGTAATAATGAAAACTATGCTGAGATAAATTCGTTAAGGAATAGGCCTTGCTTGGTTCACGTGTTTTGTAAAATACGAAAAAACGCTTCAAAACCCAATACCCCGACCAAGAATCTACTATTGTATTTCAATAGGCACATTAACATTTTAAATATTTAAGAGCATTCGAAACGAAATATTTATTTTATAAACGTTGCATAATGAATAAGCTTGTTTGTATATAGCTCAAGTTTAATATTCAGTTAAAAAAAATTTGGTTTTAAAATATCCCTCGGAGACCATCTAAATTAAATATGTAGATTTCGAAATAACATGGGCCGTTGTTCCGATACACAAGAATGCAACCCATCTGAATTATTAATATATGCAATAAAAATAGGAAAAACTAAAAATACAATGTATAATAAAAAACAAAACACCTATGTTATATATATACCTATATATATATAATATTATAATATTTTATTTACGATTCTACTTAAAATTCTACTTTGTGGTATTTACTTAAATACAATAAAGGTTTGGTGCAAACCAATTTAAATATTTTTTGTCATATACTCATATGACGTTATCTTTGTCTTCTGACTATCTGATAGATACATTGAACGATACTAACTTAAAAAATAATCAATTAGGTATTCTGGTTCACACTAGTTATAATAAATTATAGTTAATTAGTGAATAAAATGTCATGGGAAAAAAAATTTTAAAACTGATGCCCACATTGAACATTCTATAAACAGGCATTTCCAAAGAACTAAAGTATGACGATGCTGGTGTGGCCCCGGATAGGTACTGGCTATAACTATAATAGTAATAATTACTAATTATACAATAGTATACGTATTGTATACCACCTACGTAGGTATCAACTATCAATCATCAATGTATCATAATATTATACTTATACCTAATAAGTCATAACTAACAAGCGAAAATTATTATATAATTTAACTAAAAATATAAATCTATACTGCGATGTTGTAACAAACCCGTATAATCTAGTCTTTGTCAAGATAGGTACTGAATAACAATATCAAAATGTTTTCTTATTATATTATGTTTGGTATGTTATTATTTTCGTATATAAAAGCGTTTTCTTTTGTTAGGGCTTCGATGCGTTTACAACACATCTACCTACCTTTCATGTCGGCTAGACATTATTATTTTGTGGCCTTGGGCGATATTTCCACCTTTGATCTCGATATCTGTGGTTGTTCGCCATCCGAGTTTCAAATGTCCCCTCAATAGCTATTCAAACTTATCGCCCCGCGATTTTGGCCGACTTCCAAGTGAAGTTATCGCCCACCGTTTGCACTTACAGTGGTGTACATTTTACGCTACTCTCTCTTAAGAAATAATAAATAATAATTAATTATATAATGCATTTAAACGTATATGGTAATATGCCAAATTATATCCTAAGACGTCGGGTCATTTACGGACGACAACCATCGCGGCTACTGTTTGGTTTTTTTTTTACTGCAAACGAATACATTATTATTTATCGTCTTGTTTACACAAAATGCATATTTTATAGCGTTAGAAATGTTATTATTTTAACAGCTATCGCCACGAATACCACATTGTGGTGACGTAATTAGCTACTGAACTCAGCAGAAGGTATATTATATTATTATTTTGCAGGTATTTGCGCTTCGTAAAGTCAACATATTTGGATAAGTTTTTCAACGCTCTATGAATAAACGTACTTCGATGTATACGATAGATCGCCGAATGTCGATGAAAGCACGAACGTTTGTCAGCTACATAATCGTGATTGGGATTTCTTTTCCTCTAGGTATAGTCTATGGCAGCCGGATGTTTCCGCAGACGATGACGGTGATAGGTCAACCCTTGCACCACGACTTTGAAATTATAACTTGAAAACTGTAACCACGAATTCAAAATTTGTACCTATCCGGCTATCCATCTACCTGCCTCGGTTGTAAGTACAATTTTATCAACTTAGCTTCTTACCCTGGTACCCGGAAATTTAACACTGTTATTAGTATAGGTTATATAAAGAATACGAAGTTACGAATTCCTTACTAACTCTTCGCACAATTCTCAAGTACAAATGTCAAAGTCGTGGAACCGGGGTAAGTGACCTGACGACGATGACGCCGGTATGCGTCTCTGCGCGCGGTGCGCAGCGGGGACAGTCGTCGTACCTACTACCTACATAGTATTATTATCGTGTGCGCGGAGTCCTCGGGGATGTCGATGATGGTGTACCTAAATAAACTACGTGTGTCTCATCTTCAATTGTACGCGTAACGGTACAATATTATTATAAAATAAATATACACCAACGGAACGTCAGAGGTCGGACAAAACGAGTGACGCCGGGACAAAGGCGGAAAATCTTGATAAACGATCCACGACGGGGCGATTTTTACGTTTTGTCTTCTTCCCGCGGCAGCAGTAAACAGTCACCCGCCGCCGCCGCGCGACGGCCACGCAGTTTGCCGTGTGAACTTGAGTAAGTATATGCATACGACCGAACAAAAGCTAATGCCCCCAAAGAAATCCAGACCGTATATATTATTATTATTATTATTATAAATGTGTGCGCGTTGTGTGTATTTAATGCACGCGCGTCCACTCTCCGAAGATAAATGACGAACGGTGATAATGGGACGAGAACGAAAATATTAACAACCTCGTAGAAAATATACACGCGAGACGAAATAATATTATTGTGGTATGCGTAGAGTGTGTACTATGTGGTGGCGTGTTCATTATAGTTTTCTGAGGGAAGTATGACGTTTTAAATAAAAAATTGTCAACCTCCGCTCAACATTTAAATTGTATGCAATTTATCATTATGTCCATACTATAGGAATTCATGTAAATGATACATATAATATGTAGGACATGTAGGTTTATTCGATAAATACGTATTTTGTTTACTTATTTTTTTTTTATATTAAACATGTTTGAAACAAACTCTACATAGAGCCCAAGACTCATTAGGGTGGAATTCCTGGGACCATGAAAAATAAAAAGGGTTGATATATCTCCATCGTCATCGTCGTCTGTAAATTCTCCTGCACTGTCTGTTATATACGCGGGATAAAGCAACTAATAATATATTATAATAAATTATATGAACGTCTCACGAGTTATGTATATATACCCGGTTCATTCGTTATTGATAAAAAAAGACACCAGACGGTTTTGAAAATGTTTTCTGTACATTTAACATTAGGTATATCATATAATATTATGCACGTGTTATATTAACTTGTGCAACTACAGTTTATTGGTTTTGTCCCGTTTTTAATAGGACTTACTGTTTTATATTATAGTAGACAGTGGAGTACCTCTAAAAAATTTTTTTTTTTTTTTTTGGGGGGGGGGTCTTATTAAATACCTCACTTTAAAACCATTACAAATCCAAAAGCAAAGCAATATTAAATATAAATTATGTTAAAAAACTTCTTGGGGGAACACCCCCCCCCCCCAAAGGTATATAGATCTATGTATTATATTTGGTTCAAATAAAAACGCCCAGTATTGTGCAGTCTCTGCAGCTCTGTATTGAACCGCATGGCTGCATTATGTAGGTAGGTACATTATCGATAATATATATTTAATAAGGCATTATATTTCAAAGTTAGCATTATTATTATATTTTTATTATACACAACCTGAGTAATCATATTAAGTATTCTGTAGACATAATGACTTGTAGAATTTCTCAAACGCTCACAAAGGTGTGATATATTTTTAAATTAGAGATAAACATTTTTATTAAAAATTAATTATATATATTACCTATATATTTATATAATTTTTCGAGTGTTGAACCATTATTAAACAAGCAGTGCAGTGACTTCATTATTCACTGTGTGGTCCTCGCAGTAAAATAGTATTGAAAATAGCTATAGGTATAGAGTTACTGATATGAAATATATTTTTTTATGTTGTCGTGTCAAATAAATGTTTTTCTGGAAGAATTCGTTGAAATGTGTACAAGCGAAAATTGAATTTGAATTTTATTCAATTATTATATATTAATCAAACTATATATTACACAGAAGATTTGGATGTATTTTATACACCCAACATAATTTATCAAAAACCGTTTAAAAATAAATGAATAAAAGTTACTAATTTAAATAATATGTTTTTTGTTGAAAAATTAGTGTCCAAATGTTACGATTCGATTAGAAACCGGTTTTTTTTGTTTCTATTTCAATTCAGACGAGACAATTTTCTTAGACAGAATAATAAAAAAACAAATCAAATAACAACATATAATTTGAAATTATCTATTGTGTGAAACGCGAATAAAAGTAATTGAATAATATTTCTAAGACTTCTTCATATGACAGCCAGACAGTGCGTAGTGCTTTGTTTGAAATTTACTATTTCATTATTTTCAAAACGTACAGTATTATATCCATATAAGCAATAACTTTACAATAAAGCAATAGGGAGCGCATGTTATTTATTTAGTTACTTTAAAATTTAAATGCACATTTTTATAATATGATTCGCGGGAACGGTTGTTTCAAAATTATACTTCTGCAAAAGTACGGTTGATATTTAAAATGTAAATAAACATGATACGTATTCAAGACTTAAGACCCTCATTAATCATAATATTATATACCATAATACATAAATACGTGTGAAATTAAAATATCAAGTACAAATTATACGCATGAACAAAAAAACCTAATAGGATATTTTCGTTAGTTAAGTGGAGGAACGTACAGCTATATTATTATATCGAACTTATTCTGGTGTAGGTATTATATAGGCCTACTTACTCCTTCACGAAAACGAAAGTGTACACGATTACGTAGACAAAATCTACAACCTGCAAAGTATGAGTACCAGCGTCATATTATCAATTTGTTATTCAATGCTACACAGACGCTTTGTCACAAAAATAATATTAACGATCACGGAATAAAAACAAAAGTTTATATTTCTGTTAAAACAAACAAGAATGACTGTTCACCGATAAAACACACTGCGATTAGTATATTCAATACGAATGCGTTTTGTCGGTTTAGTCATAAATATAATAATATACCTAGGTAGAGGTATACTATATAGCTGCAGGTATATGAAATATTAAACCGGACGGTGAACTGTGCAAAGAGTGTGTACACACAGACCTCATAATCCGAAAAATTTAATCGGACTTTATTCCGATTCAACGAATCGGTGGTGTGACCGGGGAGGAAAGAAATATACTTTCCATTCAGTAACGCGTTATTACCATAAGTTACCACGTGGTACGTGCAGCATACCGGATACCGTTGACAATGATAAAGCGCATCATTAAGAGTATACTTAATTATACATAATGATTAATGATAAATAGTAAATAATCATTTATTCATATTATTATACACCCGCTAAACTAAACAGTTGAAATTAATTGTATTTTAGAAAAAAAATTATGAAAAAATGTCAGTTCTTTTAATAATTTACCGTGTATTCTATTTATTTAAAATCATAATAATAATTAAACAAAGTACGTGCGGTTTCTGTTTTATTATTTTAATTACTTACTCAATTAGTCCACATTTTTTTTAATGGTGTTATTAACTGAATTGAATTAATGTATCAGCTACCTATATACTGTGAATGGTGTAAAAATAAATAAAAACAATATTATTCCCGGTGAGTTATCGTGTATATTCGGTATTGAAGTCTAAGTATTTTTAAGGACAGAATTTAATATTTTTAATTTACTTTCAACTCTATGGTGACCTTTTGGTATATATGTTTTTGTTATCTAAATTAATTTAAATAGGTATGGAAAAATATTAAACTTTTTGCCTCATAAAATGTTTACTACGACTAAAATAGTAAAACGCCGATACAGCCTTTCTAAGTGTCTAAATATATATTATTTATATAGGTCATATTATATTAATACGATTTCAAGTTTTCAACAATATGTTCATGTTTAACATTTTTAACACTAGGTACTTCCGGTTGATTTGACAAACACTCATAGGTAGGTAGTGACTAGGTACTCCATTACACTTAACGAGTAAATAGGCACATATTATATTTAAAAAATGTAACATTTATATTATAGAGAAACTATAGAAATTCCTCTATGGCTCCATAAAACCTGTAGACACGAATATTGCTGTAGAGTATATTACAAACGTATTGTTATAAGGCTTACGGGCCTAAATGAATACAATTGTTTGTGACTCGGAGATATAAGCGTATAACAATATCCATATACAGAAGATCCTAATGTATTTCAATTGTAACGGATACTTTGTATTAAATTTAAAGAAATTATAGAAATTATAACATTTTTTTTACTTGAATACGAATATAAGTAGTGCACATATTATTATGTACGTAAAATGAGGATTGGTTACATTATAACTATTGTTTTATAAAGTCCCTATTATAATGCAAACGCTAGCAGACATTTTAGCAACTATATTAATATTAGTTTACCGCCTACGTAGTGCCTACCTAAACAATCATAATTATATTGCAGATAAAAATAGGAGTGTCAAATTAAAATAAAATATAAAAAACGAATAGCCCTAAACATATAATGTATTATTCCGATAATTACACAACAAATCAATACAGTTCTACAATTCTGACGTACATTATACGACACAGCGTGTAGGGTGCAGCAATATTATGTTATGGCGTTATGTTAAATACTCTATGTCCTTATATAATATTACATGTTATTAATGTCAGCTTTAACATTTCAAGTTGTTGGTAAATTTAATTTTTAATCTAGCTAATACAGTTAGTCGTTTTATAAAAATAAGTTATCAAATATTAAAACGGATTATAAAAATATTATTTTTCCAATAACATTTGGTAGGTATATCATATTCATATATACAATGTACATATACTTAACAATCTAATATGATGTATAAATAATAAATATACAACATACGAATCAATTTAATATTCTAACCGTTATAGAATCTGATGTATTACCCAAATATCTAAAGCTTTGAAAGGAAAGTCTGACAATATTTATAGATTTTTTTTCGTTACCTTTCGCAAAGAAGGGGTGTGCACGAATTCACTTATTGTGTTTTGTTAATAGAAGTTTTGAGTGTGTCTCATTTCGAGTGGGTTTTTCAGGGGTTTCAAGTTTAAGGCAAGACCCCAATAAGTACCAAATAATGATTTATATCTAAAAGTATTTTATCTTCGCTTATAAAGTTATAACACTTGATTGTAAGGCTATTGAAATTGTATTTATTTTCCTTTTATCTGAATAGATATTTGTTGTTATATTTACTTCAAGATGGTAACAACTGGTGCACCACGAACATGTTTTAAAAGTCAACAAGTGTCGACAGCCTACAACTGCTGGTTACAGATTGGAAGATTGTTGTGACTGCAAATAGTTGATTCACATAATTTTTTATAAGAGGCATCTTCCAACCAACCTTTGATTGTATATGGTGACGCCAGTGACATCGGATAAAGAAAAATGTGTATCTATAATTGTTGAAGTCTTTCTTGAAGGCCACTCGTTTGAAATGATTGGATTTGATTGAAATGGGATTTTTTTCACAAGTCCCAACCCAGTTAAACTAGCTGTAGCAACGTTGTATACTTCTTAATCGATTCCAAGAACGCTAATTCTTAATCATAACGCTAAAACGTGCGAGATTTTAGCACTTCAATTTATGGATTAGTACTTAACTATACATAATTAAGCGTATACGTAAAATATACCATAATAATAATTGTTATCAACGTGGTCGTCGCGCGCCATTTAAAAATAATAATACACTTCCGTCTACTGTGCACACGTTCAGTAATTATATCGAGTATCTGCATATATATAATATATATACACGCATTAATATCTGGTTTGGTTTTAATATTGGTTCAAACGCATAGCGCTGCATGCCTGCATGCGTCCGCGGTCGTGTTAAGACTTAAAAAACACAATATTATATTATATAGGTACTCTGCAGCTGTGCGCAGTCGAAGGACGTGGTCTGCACGGGCGCGAGACTCGATAAAAAATAAAAATATAAAAAACCAATTACGAACGACGGTCAGAATTTTCCGAGTGCGTATATATTATTATTATTATTATATGCACCGACATTTTAATATATTATATTACATTAATATATTGTTATGTAAATCTCCGCGCGTTTCGGTTGCGCAACGGAAGAGATTATTTCGGACGGCGGAAATGTGAATTCTGATAGGTTTACAATAATAACGGCCGAATATTATAATATATTATACGATATCGTAGCATACGAGGTAGCTTATATCGTCATATTATTATGTATAAAGGTACAAACGCGTATTCGACTATGTCGCACGTGTGGCGCAACGCGACCGCATTCCGTCCGTCGTCTGGCGCCTCGCCGGCAACATATTATTATTATGCACCGATGATAATATTATAAATGCACAAACGTCCGTTTTTTACATAATATTATATACCTGCCCACCCGATACCATAAACCGAAAAAAATACGCGACGATAGATACGGCACGGGCGGATGGAAAAACTCGAATTCCCGATATATTATAGCCATAAATAGTAATATATACAAATACCTATTATCTACCTATGCGTATAATTTTTGATTAATACACACGCACGTAGAAAGAACAGTCTCCAAGTCAGGGCTATCAAATTTAAAGGTTAAATTATTACCTACAGGGACTTATTGTGTATAGCCATTTTTTAAAAATTTACAAAAATTTACACTTTTAAAATGCTCATAATTTATTGGGTACTTCAAAACAAAAATGCATACTTTTTACTTTTATATATTTTTTAATAGGTACCAACTACTTTTGTTCATGTCGATAAATAACTCTGTAAAGGGTTAAATTAAATTATTGAGCTTATATATGCCTATTGTTACTATACTTGCGAGTAATTAAGTACTACCTAGATTTCAATGTTTAGCCTGGTGCATAAAATTTAATTATCATTCTTCTTTGGAAGTATAAATCTAAAATTTTAAGACCAGTCATTTTTTATTCGTTTTGGGCCCCCTGAGCCACACTGTTATGTGCTTTGTCCAGGGACAACTGCAGTGATCGCCATATATAGGTAAACGGCAACGTCTCTCCCGTAAAAAATCGAAATATACTAAATTATTATTATAGCATTATACAATCGCGCACGATCCTTTTTTTTCGTTTCGCTTTTATTGTCTTCGCTTTGACCTTCGTCGGTCGCGGTGGTGGTTGTTTTTAATTAATCGCCAGCTGGATCCGCTGCGATGACGAAGCACCGTCATCGCAATATGATATTATAGGTATACATGATACATCGTGCGTCTATCGTATCTTACCATTTGACTATACTATGTTATCATGACTTATATTATTACTAGTATAATATAATACGCGTCATGGCGAACCGTAAAATCGCGAGGGTCCGATGAAAAATATCGAGTGAAAAATAACGATTTAATGTTCGGGTTGCTTGTGGAATCGCGCCCGTATATTGAGTGCGTTGGTGAGAGGGTATGTTTTCTCGTTTCTGATGTTGTTATCGAGTATTCTACGAACCATCTTGACTCTAGATGTGTGTCGAGTGTCGACGACATTTGTCAGAGTCCATAGCTACATCATCTCTGACCGTCTAGACTCTGGACCCGGCCGCTCCTGTTTTTTTTTTTATTTACGAACACAAACATATTTTCACTATGTATAAAAAACATAAGTGCTACTACGAAGTTGTTATTGTATTACTTTTAAATTAAATGTGTGTTTGACGTTTGTACGTTGTGTTATACACTTATACTTTTCAACGCACGACGCCACGGCGACGGAATGGCGCGACGATTTAATTTGAATATCCATGATTTATATTTTATAGTATTATTATGCATTATTATAATGATGTTTTCATGATTAATATGGCCAAATGATATAACGATTGTACGATTTTTGTGGAATCCGTTTTATTATTCATTATACATAATATACTCCAGCCTAAAAGTACAATATATGTGATGATAATATGCGATACATGGTGTACCTTGAACCTCTAATCATTTATAGTCAAAGTATCGATAGGCTCAGTATATAGGTATAATATTATACCATGATTGATTAAGCGATCTTTTTATAAAGATAGGATTTTTGCTATGGTAATATTTCCAAGAGTAACTATTCGAGTTTAAGGTATAACCGAATAATAGCATTATGTATATAACATATATAGGTACCTACATCAGTTATTTTTTCAGTTTGGGTAAGAACATAAAAAAAATCATTATTCATTGAGTTTCCTGACATATTCTTTTATATTGTAAGGAAAAAAACGGTGTACTTACTTACATTAAAGGTACCTGGAATAAATTATTCTCCCCGACACGGAGTGTGTTGGAAATTGTGATACTAGATCGTTAACATTGGTCTTCTTCGAGGATTACCCGGCGGTATTCGGTTATGCAAGTAGTTATGTGGGTAGCTAAATGTCAACGTTTTTTTTTTCAAACCCAATAGTACATGTTTTCATGTCGATAGTACATTTTTTTTGTTAGTAAATTATACATCCAAGATAATATCAGATTTTCTGATTTCAGTTAGGTACTTCAACCCAAACTGCTTAGGAAGTACCTACACAAAAGATACATAGCATATTTCATTTTGACAAGACTATAAAACACATACACAACATTAATTAAAATTTCATTATACACATTATGTTTGGGCCTTCGTAATAAAATCTAAATAATGAACGGCGGATGGCGTGAACCATGCAATTTTAAACGCCATTAAATAATTTATAATTTTAATACACCCGGAATAATAATTTACTAACAAAATTATATGTTTGTAAAGTAAATATCATAAATAAAAGTAAAAACATGTATTTTAATAAGTTTTATATACCTACCCGTTTTATTATTTTTGTATGACTTTATAATATATTAATTTATTATACAATTATTTATACCTATGTACTTATGTACTTGATTCAATCTATTAATTTTACTATTGAAATGTTTGATATATCTGACTGAATATTGTACAAATTTAAAATATACCAAACTTAGGAAAGATCCTAAAGATAACAATATACTATTATATTTTGACATAATACTATTGGCCATTGCCATAGATTTAATGTAAAAAATATATTGTAAAACGGACAAGAACATTTATATAATAAACTATGATGGCTTTAATATACCTACTGGTTAATATAATGTATTTTACACCTTCCGATCACGAACAAGAAAATTTACAATTTCCGTAAATATGCGCTGTGCGTGTCAAAACGCGTTTTGTCCGACATTTAAACACCGCTGTCAGTGCACCATACTAATATATCATTATTGTTTGTGACTGATTTGCATAATATGCAAGGGCATGGGCCGGATTGAGGCCCCTGTCTGAATATAAGTTTTGAAAAATCGTTTCGTGGTCGTCACACTGTCGTGTACCATATTAATTTATAGGGTAGAGGACTTCTTAGCATTTTCATATTATTATATGATTTACCAAATTGTTAAATAGTCTTACATTTTTTCAAACGACATTGGCTAAAAGAATTGATTTACTTTATACGAAAAAGCCAAATCTGTATAGTTTTATCATTTTATGCTCCATATATTTAGATTATTTTTCTTTTTTACAGGACATATTTCTTTTCTTCATCTAATTTTCTTCTAAATAACGTATATGAAAACGAAAATCAATTCTTATACGATTTGATTATACTTTGAAAGCTTCCACTCACTGCCGCAGTATTATGGCGCAGGGTCATAATATACATACACATACCGAAATATTATTGTCCGCGATTTTTTTTGCTTTTTCGGAGCTATTCACACGCACGCTCTTCCCTACACATTATATAATATTATACAGGTTATATATGATGGGTATACAATATAACACGCGTACATATATATAGGTGCATAAATATATCGTGAACAGTTATCCGCGAGCGTTTATCTCGGTTCGACCATCTCGTCCGCGGCCGCGCATCACTGCAACTCGCACGGTCGGGGCACTGCACAATACATTTTCCGCGTCTCTTTCGCAGGCTCGTTCCACCGCCCATATTATATCGATAGGCATATATTTAGGTATACCAGCTTATAATATTCGAGCACCTCAAGTGGTCTTCCGCCATATTATAATACACGTTTTTTCGGGCGATGAAAGCAAAACGGTAATATTACCGAACAACACCCGGTGCACGGGCTCACGCACGCACACGCGTCGGCGGACTGACCGCGTCCGTAATTAATTGCTTTTTCGTACGCACATACATAAACATAATACACACGTATATGGTATATATATACTGCACCACGTATCCGATGGCCGGTCGACGGGGTTGCCGGTGGTGGAAGAGTGAGGGGGGGGCGGCGGATGAGCGAAGGACTAGTTCGGCATTCGCCCTGCAGCATCGGTCGCCGTCGTCGACGTCTTCGTCGCCAAAGAGGTTATTGTACTCGTCCGCCCGACTTTTTCTGCCGCAGCGCGCCCGTTCGGCTAACATTTTACATTACAATATTATTATTATTACCTACTACTACTACGCGGTATGTACGATAATATATTTATTAAACTCGCGCGTCGTCCCGAATCGTATATATTATTATTATTATTATTATTATCATCCGCAGTCGGGTCGCCTCGTTTTTTATTCTCATAGTGCCGGGCGGGCGCGCGCCCGATCTCCAGTTCTTGTCACCGGGATGACGGTGCGTCTTCCCGCCGCGTCCTACAACGTCGTCGCCTTGTGCACTGCGACTCCTCGGCTCTTTATAATATGTACGCGTACAAAGTAAACATAATACACATATACATGTATAGGAAAATACGATAAAATAAAATAAATAAATCCGAGCCCACATTCACTTTCCATTTATGGCGATGCGTGTGCTCGAACGGAATCTCTCTCTCTCACTCTGCGCGTCTTTCTCCGTCCGTCTGCGGGTATCTTTCCGCTTCTCCGTATACGCATATATTTTCCTACAACGTACATACGCTGAACACACACACACACACACACAACCTATACAACAGCTCTAACCTTTTGTCTGCCAGCGGACAACACCGCATGACGCCAATGATGGTCGTCGTCTCCCCGGCGCATATCTATGTATATATATTATTATCACAGTCGTCGTCGTTATTGTCGTCCGCATTGAAATAGCACGCGCGCAACCCTTTCTGACAATACGAAACGCACGGCGGCCGACTTCATGCGCACGCGCGCTCGTCAAAGGTACTTTGCACATATGGCGTAGGTATATATATGTACATAATAACAACGATAAATAATAATAATAACGAAGAGTCATTATATATTGTCCATATTCGCCGAGTATATAATATGTACCTATATAATTTAAGAGAACCGGCGACGGGGGCCGCAGCCGTGTCCGCACTATATATTATAAAAAATATTATGTATAATACGTGTAGTGTTCATTTATCAAAAATATGTGAAGAATTTAAATAAATAAATAATAATAAGAAAGACAGACGCGTGATAACTCGCGTATTATTATTATTTTATTTGGACGGCACAGCGCGTGAAAGGCATACATGTACGTATTATATTATATTATATATACTGCAGGCAGGTAATAGGCGCACCGAGGACCGATGCTAATTAATTGTCGGTTACAATAATAATAATAATGCGTAATTCGCGCAGCTTTATTCTCGGGAGTTGGAAATCGCGAGTTTCGTTTCAGATGAATAGATCGGAATACGTTTTCGAATCTCTCGGAGGGTTATATATATATAGGCGCTGTCAGCTACCGAAATAAATGTACAATTTTGAGAAAGTGCAATCCCTTTTTGTTGAAGTGATAACACGATTCATTGGAGGTACGTACACTACAGTTGTTTGATATTGTCTTATTTAGCCATAATAATATATCATATTGTACATTGTATATAGGTATAGTATTATAGTAAGTATAGGTAGGTACCTATAGTATCCTACACATTATATTATTACCTATATAAGTAATGAGCTGAACAAGAATTTGTTCTTTAAACTATAAAATACTGCACGGCGCACGCATCATGACTATTTTCATTAAAATAAGAAACTACCAATGAAGGTATATATACCGTAGGTTTACAGGTAAAATGTAAAAATGCTGATATTATTATAATTTCACACTGATCGAAACATTAAACTTCTTTAAAACAAACAAATCACAACGTTAAAACTATACTAATAAACTTAATTCAACACAACAAGTTTAAATAACTGTAAATCGGTAAAAAAAATTATAGGTTAGTGCTGTCGTAAGGAAAATGGGTTTTAATATATTTGATGGATGTGGGAAGTTACATGTAACTGCAAAGAAACAACTAATTTCTTTTGGTCAAGGATCATGAGTTCCGAATTTCCGACTGTAATATAAAACTACTAATTTCACTATACTTCCAAAATAATAGGCTTATAATGCCATTCTTGAAAAGCAAAATAAAGAAAAATTACGAAGAAATTGACATTATAATAACGTTTTTCAGTTGACTTTATTATAGCCATATAATTAGTATTCAGAACGTGTTATCATCATAATATAGACAAGCATTTAAGGCTAATGATAAAATGTATATACAGTGTACTCTCGGTAAGTCGAACCTTAATAACTCGAACAAATAAAATTCCCCTTCAAATAACACATTAAGATTTGGACGACTCGTCAAATATTTTTTTTCCCGTGAGCTTCGAGTTACCTAGTGTACACTGTATTTTGTGAGTTACACATAACACATGCTAAACTTAACATTTATATTAGCACATTAATATATATATATCCTGGTAACCTTTTGGTTCTTTTATAGTGCAGACTTTCCATCGTAGACGAATATTTAGGTACCACATTTAGTTTTTAGAAAAGTATTTCGTGAGGTTTTAAGTTTTTATAAAAACATTGAGGTAAAACTAGTTTTCAAAAACTGTAATTTAAAAAGATTGACATCAGAAAAATAGCGATATTGCTTCCCGTCTTTGTATGGCGATTGGAGTATTAAGAACATTTAGTTAGCCAGTATAGCCTATAGAAATTCATTTTTATAAAACTAAAGCAATTTATTAACGCCTATATTCACATTACCTATATTAATTAATATGACGAAACTATGATATTTCTTAAACATTAAAAGATATTTTTAAATTAAGGTATAACACATTTTTCAAGCATTTTAATTTGAAAATTATGCAAAACAACACGAGAAACCAGAAACTCCTGAGAACTTTCGGCAATATAATATCAAAGCCCCGTGGCTATTGAAAAAAATATGTTAACTAGTACAATTTTTAACTCTGCAGATCAATTATGTAGCAAACCATTGACTTGAACAATAGACGATGATTAATCGAATATTAAAATTCGTTATATATACATAAAGACTTCGACAATTTATATTATACCAGCGTGATCGTTTCTCTTGCTACACATATTATAAAAATAAAAGTATCTGCCTACTTAATAATATACGTGGAATATAATTAATGCGTGCACCAACACAGACGCACGGTGCGTGTTAAGTAGTAGCGAATTAAAAATGTAAGTCAAATTAAAATCTTAGACAGCTGAAATAGCTGTCAGTTATAGAATATTATTTTTCGACAAATCCACATTACACAACGTTGTTTTGTTATTCATTTGATATGATTTAGTGTATAATCAGATGATCGAGTATGTAAAACACATCATATCAACACATTAATAATGTTATCAATTTATAGATTTAAATAACTAAAATGTTATACACAGTTAACAGTTGACACTTTATAGATATTTCATAATATAGTTGTCATTCAATAATTTAATTGACTTATACAATTTATGATTTATTTAAAAATAAATTTGGTAAATTGTAAAAACAATCTATACGGTGTATATTAATTAATATTTTATATTGATAAAATAACCAAATATACTAATAGTATAACCTAAGTACGTTTGAATATCGTTTAAGTTAAAATTTTGTATTGACTAATTTATACCTAACAAGAACATTACAAATGTTTTCACAAGACAATAAAAAGTCCCGAAACACACGCAGAAGTGCGTTTCGTTTACCAACGATTTATAAACGAAGTTATCGCACGTTCACTGTGACTTGATACCCGGTGATCGTAAACTTTAATGATACTGTCCACGGAAATCTGTTACGAGCGGTGTCACAAACGAATGCTACGCGGTAAAAATCTCAACCAATTTGGGCGGAATGTTTTCCCAAAATCACACATCTGCCTAGCATCTCGTACAACTACATTTTAACAACGCAACAAATCACCAGGTATTATACATATTATACAGATTCCTACTTTGAAAAAACGTAAATGTATGTAATGTATATAAAATATATTGTTATAACGTAAAACATATATTATTATTATTATTATTATTATTATTTATATAAAATATAGGCGGCGGTAATCTGATCGTCAATAACATTAAAAATAAACGTAACGAATTTCGATTTCTATACCAAATCCAAAAATTGCATATTATAATATATTATTCGGATACACGCGTAAATACAATAACCAGCTAAACCGAATCGTTTGTGTGTCTCGCACAAAAGGATATAAGTGTCGGTACATCTGCTGTACACTGCGTGTATTTTATTATAACATAATATTACTCACATCGTATACACACAAATCCCAGTACATAGACATAGACGTGTAGAGTAAAGATACATATCGTAAATATAATATACTTTATAAAGGTACGTCTTTACTGTCACGATTTAAACCACGCGGCGATATATGCAGTGTTATGCGTTTAGTAATAGTGCCTGTCTGGCTGTCCGTACAAAATAATATTATGTCTTGCAGTCGTTCGGGACTTTTCAAATTTAAATTTAAATTGCTGTTTACCTGCATGTGAAAAAAAAAATGCACGATGTATAGCGTACGATATATACACCAAAGGCATTTTAATTAAATGCAGACCGCGGTCATGCATGTTATTCAAATATTCCAATGAGCGTATTTCTGTTACACAATGTCCTCCGGTCTGTTTACGGTCCTATAGATATTACATCAAGATTACAAACGACAAGTGCACGAAATTTCGGTAACAACAGAATATTGCTCAAACGTTACGAGTGAAGACTCAGATAAAAATTAGAAAAATTAAGCGATGCACGGGGATAAACTAAACAATTACAAAAATGCACGTTTACCTAATGTAGAATCGGCAGTATGATACTATATAATTCCATTAAAATTGTATATGTATTATATACGACAAGGAGGGGCGAGGAACACGACTGTATTAAATTACGTAAAGTAATTACAGTGGATTTGAGGTAAGCTAAAAGAGGTGAAAGTGGTTTTGGGATTTCGACGTGACGAGGAGATGTAGACGATGTTTAAGATGCCCCCCAAAATGAAATGTGGTCACTAAATACAATGGTATCGGATGTGTGCCGCCACTGGGGCGGTTTTGCTATAACGCGTGTCTTTATAATAATTGTTGTAAATAATGACGATTATGGTTTCAGACGATTTTGGGCGGAGCACGGTTTACTCAAAAATTGGTTACAATATTTTATTGTTTATGTTTTTACCCACATTTTCAAAATGGGTAGGTATACGTATACCTAATAATTGCCGCGGAAATGTGGAATTCGGAAAACGACCTTCATATAACATATATTATAATTATACAGTAGAAGAATACATAGGCCCTATATACAAACCGTTTTCGATCCTGTCATGCTCACACAGTGGTCGTGTCCTACATACGAAATTTACTTTTTTATCAGAACGCGTCGACAAAGTTCTGCTTAGTATATACGCATAACATTATGTCACGGTAATACGTTGTGGTTTAAGTCACGTGCATTATAATATACTCGTTACGCGCGACCGAGTCCGATCGGAAACAACGGATTCGTCAGACTTTTTCCCGTGCATGCAGCGACCGGTCTCCTCCATATGGTAGGTTAGTACGCGATGTGACCCGCGCAGAATTATATTTGCATATTATAATGTCTAAACAGCACACACATACGCGTATATAACAGCCGTTTATAATAATATGCGCACACGATAACTGGACGCCGATAAACTGCGTCGAAAACGGTGGCGACGTTTACTCTTGACCCGCCGGGGGGGGGCACCGTCCCGCCTATAGACGCGCTCCTCGTGTACGAAGGTGATGACGTTTCACAGCACTTGGTAGGATACTGTATGGGATGTAAAATATACATCGTATCGATATAGTGCCCTGTAATTGTGCACTACTACATAACATAATATTTAGTCGATGGAGCGTTACGTCCCCTGGATGTCGTAATATAAAATAATAATAAATGCAGGATATAGTGTTACAATATTTTAATATCATGCTCAGGTATTTCCGTTCAAGAACGATATCGCGTTTAATGTGCGGTTAAACAATCCGCGCGACCGACCGTAACCGCCAATATCCCAACATCGTAACCATTATAATATCGTATTATTTGTCGTCGTCGATAATCGTTCTCATCGATCATCGCGTATTATAATAATATATTTCAATATAATAAAATATGTATTATTTTTTACGGTAGCTGTAACGCGCGCTCGTTGTGCAGTATAGACTACACACTACCGCCTCCACGCCAGACTGCCTGAGTAGTAGAGTATACCAGTCACCAGACCCGACAATAAAAACAAACAAATCCGACCGCTATGCGATTCAATAATAATAATAATAATAATAATAATGTGATATCTCTCCCCCCCCCATTTCTCCTCCATAACGATATTTAATATAATATTTTAGCAACGGGTTTCCGTACAAACCGGTCCACCGATCCTAAGACGCGGGCACACCGAAACAATAATGATAATAATAATCGAACGGGGGTGGGCAGAGGAAGTATAGAAGAGTTAATTCAGAAAATAGTATTGACGGAAGGGGAAACTTATCAGATGCAGGTTCCGACGTTGCCAAAGTCTGGTGGCCATTTATCACTGACAAGCTGCGGGTCACGACCGCTATATATGTACAGGGTTGACGGAGAGTGGGTGACGACGACCAGGTTCAACAACACGGAGCGCGCAAACGTCCAGCAAAAATGTCTAATACATAATATTATATAAAATATATATTATGTATACAATGTATATACTATACACTATCTGCGTTGTAGTATTGTACGCAGGTATTGTATTATTTAGTTTAGATATCTATGACTATAGATTTTTTCCTGCTACGCGAGACCCTGTATAGATCTTCGATAGCTTTAACTATAATAGAAAACGACCAATTAATGAGTACACGACATTATGTATAATATCCAAGGTGGTATCCTATCTTAGTACCTAACCCACTATGGTATCGTCGAAGTATATGTATTTGAATTCGATATGTTATTTATACGTTAAGAAATACGAATATGTATGTATAAGTATGTATATGTCCATTAAGACCAAGTAAGTATCGATAAATAGTAACAATTAATAGGCAATAGTTGATATTTCAACCAGTTATTTTAAGGCCTAACTTCGAAACACGATTGACATTTTGGAAAAAAATAAAAAATGTTTATAGGTATTTAAAATAGATTTTAATTATTTTCAACCCCGAGTTATGAACCGGTTTATAACTTAAACCAATAAAATAAAACAATTACTGGCCGAAACGAAACCAAATACGAAATTTGAATTCTACAGTGTTAAATTATTATCTTTTTACTCTCACTGTCCAAACTTAAAACCACAACTGAAATATACTAATAGGAAGTATAAAATATAGTCTAGCATAATAAACCGTTCTGTTTGAAATAAAAATCACCTTCACTTAATTTTAATTTACATTAATTTTACATGTTTAACTATTTTTTTTTATCGCTAGTCACAAATTAATTTAAACTAATATGTTTTAAAGTTTCAATAATCTCAAAAATAATTGACACTCCAACACACTAAATAAATATTATGTTCATGAATAATGTGTATATATTAATTATTATCAATCATTATTCATTGATCAGGCTATCCACGACGCACAAGTGTCTACCATGTAGAAATATGTTCGAGAGAGGCTCTGTTTTCCTCTTTAAAAAATCTAGGTACTTCTAGAAGACTAGTTCACTAAATACCTCTAAAATCCTAATTGGCCATTATTATTATATTATGTATGTACTGTAGACATATAATTATCGTTACATTGACTATTGTATAACGTCGGCGGTCGGCTGTCAAACGTGGGTCGTATATAAAAATTAAAAATATGTACAAATAAACGTATGCGGTATGCCCCTAATGGATTTCTACGGTTCAACGATTATAATAACAATTTCTGAGACAGGTTAAATGACGAATAAATAAAAAGTTCTTATACATCAGAGTATCGGACCCGGGACACGCACACGCTGCTGCGGGATTATAGCGACGAGACAACAAACTAACAAATTTTTATCGAATAAATAATTGCATTTACGGAGTTCAACGCTAGTAGAGGCTATACGTTAGTCGATTCCAAAATAAAAATAAAAACTTCCATCGCCTCTCCGGTCCAACTTTTCAATACAATACTATATTATAGTATGTATATATAATATATATATGTAACCTATATTCGTTTTTCCAAAACGTGTAATATCACATATTATTATTAAATTATAATACCGCGATCCGTGCAGATGCACGCACATCGCAGCGGACGGGGAAAAACGACCAGCCCAAGTTGGACGACTGTATATAGGTACCTATACTAGTCACTGCCTACTTATATAATAATGTATATATATACGCACGACTATAAAACGCGACGTCTCGAAACGACCGAATTAAAATAAATGATATTCCATACGTTATATTATTATTATTATTATTATTATTATATTATTATGCGCGGGACATGCGATCCATACGGATCGTGCGGATAAACTAAAACAGCCGGACGTCTCCGCTGCAGCCGGTATTACATCATATATTCAACATATATATTATATACCATACCGTAGTATCATAGTTGGTCACCGCCGCCGTCCATCATTATAATCGTTACTTATCGTACCCGCCGCGGTGGCGTCGCAGACGCGTATCCGCAGTCGTCGCCGACGAGGCGGGTTGAACGGCCAAGGAACGCGATCGCGCGACTAACTCTTGTGTGTGTGTGTGTGTGTGTGTGTGTGTGTGTGTGTGTGTGTGTGTGTGTGTGTGTGTGTGTGTGTGTGTGTGTAGTGGCTAAGACGACGGAGGGTTAGGTACGACGGATCTGCACTTTATTGGCAAAAAGGGGGGAAGAAAAAAAAGAAGACCGCTGCGCGTTATACATCGTCGTGATATATAATATATAATATCATCCGGTCACGTATATTTAATATAATTTTATGCGTATATTATTTTATTGTATATAAACCATCATCTGCAGAGACGTAGAAGCTAACCCTGGGGATTTCTGCAGCAGCATCGACCGTTGCGCGATCCCCTTTGACTGCGCGTAAAGTATGTATGAATGTGGACGAGCGTGTAGATATGATAATTATATATAGCCATATAGGTTAATGTTTATGGTTTTTTTTAAACCATAGAAGAGTTATTATTTCTCTCACGAAAACGACGACGATTCGAGTGGTAGATATTTTGACGGCGGGGAACGACATCATGGAAGACTCGTCAGATTTATATACCTTCGTTTTTAAAGATTACTGAAGTACAGCGCTTCATAATTGATCTTTATAATATATAAAATCGTTCTCACCTTTTAAACCGAGCTCTCTAAAACTGATTAAACTAATAGTCCTAAAAGTTTCCAAGTCCGACTGCCCTAGGCTTCACTGGGAAGTGGGGAAGTTCTACTTCCTAGCATATTAGTATAGGTTAATTGAATACATTCATTGTTGTCAATTTGTGAAGGTAAATCGAGAAATAATACGATGCCTTTAGATATTATAAATATTATAACTCATATAAGTCTCGTTTCGATTTCTATACATAAAAAACCACGATCTGCAAATATTAAGGTACGTATTTTTATACCCTGTCCCAGCCACGAAAAGAAACTAGAACCGACACGTCATGACACGACAACTCTCTAACACATGGTATTATTATTTTTGCACTGGCGAAACCCACTCCTCAATCTCGTCGATTTCTGCAGCCTACGCTTGCCTAAATAGGTATATCACCGCCATCACAGTAATACACCTCTCTCGACGTTTTGATGACGACGTGACGACGACAATGGCCGTGCGACAAGTATCATGAATTATTATTATTATATAGTGGTATGGAATATGGAAGGTGGACCAAGTATGAGTAGTATTATAAGGATCGAATATTTATGATTTTGTGCGTGTTTCGAATCGTGGAATTAACATTTTCATTTGCATATTTTTGCAATATTTCAAATATTTTTGTCACATTCTGAAATTATTACAAATATTGTAGAATTTTAATACTATTTTGACTCGTAAAATGAAAACATGTGATTTACGATAAATACGTTTTATTGTTAGTTGTTACTATATTTATGCATATTGTTATAAATTATTTAACAGTCTACGAGAAATTAAAGATTTTAAAATATATATTTTATTACATATTTTGAATGCATAAAAGTTGCTCGGCGTTTTTCGTACTACACACAGATTCCAGATTTCGATCCAAGAATAACGGACTCAGTATTGTACCATATAAACTGGGTGGTTCGCCAAGTACGCTCGCCCCGTTTTTTCTTTAATAGTGAATTTGATTTTTGGAATTTTCGAGTATAAACCTACTTAAGGGCCGTATTTTCAATTATATGGATTTTTATAAAAAAAAAAAATTGAGATTGCATCACTCTGTATACATTTACATAAAACACTCTACACGTACATATACACTGCTGTTGCAACCTGATGCAGCGACCACATCAAGTATAGACGTGCGATGTGTCGTTTTTAGACTGCGCTCGGTATATCACGCATCGCACGCGCAGCCGATCGTAAATAACATCGGAACACTCGGAACAATGCACCGCTGGTCCACTGCAGCAACAGGTGCACCGCACAGCTCGGAGTGTTCGTATACTAATAATAATAATAATAATAATAATAACATCGACCGTATAATAGTTGCAGCGGAAAAAAAACATCAATTATATGTGAGCTTCACGAGCTATATGCCAGAGAGGAGAAGAAAAAAATTAAAACTAGATTTTCCAAAGATCGCTGGACGGTGGCGACTACACAGACGATCGGATTCCCCACTCTGGCTTTATCTACAATATTGTAATAAAATTATATTATAATATACGCTCGCTCGATACAAAACTATATGTCCGAACGAGCGGATAATATAATAACATTACATTATTATGCGGTTCGGCCGGGCTAAATTTGCATTTGCATTACCATAAGGAACCAGTTCCGATAAGAAGTAGGTATATACCTACATATACGTCCTGTGTATGCATCTGTATACACCTCGGCCCGCGGGCACGACCATAAAACATGTGTTGCCATTGTTTTTGCCCGTTAGTATTTTTTATCTGACGAGGACGAAAAAATATCGTTTAATGCTTATAAAATATACTCTGCCGTACATATATATACCTTACCTATATGGACCTTTTTTTCATCCAGCAGGGAAAGGTCAGATACGCGTGATACGCGCAAACGGAGAAAGCACTATATATATATATATATATATATATATATAACGCATGTGTGTGTGTGTGTGTTGTGCATACTATATTTTATACCGCGGTATAGGTCCCGGTGCAGGTGGTCGTGAGACACGGCGAAAAAGGATGCACATCTCGAGGTAGATAGGCTATATACAGAGGTAGGTAAGTATTCGCAATAATGGGCAGACCTGACGTGGTAACGGCGATTTTGTATGTATATATATATACACTTGACAGCATAATGCTCGTCGAGCGATTCGAAACAGCTCGCCTCATCGAGCCTATCTCCTATCCTATAACTGATGGGACTTGTGTCGACGGATGGAGAATCGCCGTCGTTCCCGTTTAACTTGCACACGAATATCATATTGTCTGTACATGGTAGACTCACACAAACACATTATATTTAATATATACATAATATATAGGTAAGCAGTAAGTACGTTATGTACTGCCATATTTATCGTTGACCCGTAAAGCATTCATATTCTAATTGGTTTAATATTCACCTCTTCCTGTAAGTAAAATTAATAGTATATTTTTCCATAGTATTTTTTTGGGAATAATCATTACTATATAATGATCCGGCTATCCCGAAATTAGTGTAGAAAATACGAAATTGGTTTGAAACTTGAAATGAAAAAAGAAAATCCTCAACGATATTAGAGTTGATTTCTAAAGACGTTCAAAAAGGGCCAATAATGATAATTTTGGTAAATGTCATGGCTTATATTATAATCAATTTGAACGATAGTGATACAGAGAGATTATAATTTCTGAATTTAAGTTTTAGCTATTACTGCAGTTAATAGAACAATACAAGTACTTACACTTTCTACGGAATAATTCATGATCCTGGTACTCCAGGTATTTGTAAAATATAACGATAATTATTAGTATATTTATTATAATAAATTGTACTATCTAATTACATTACGCATATTATTATTAACATATAAATAATACATTTTAAATTTAAATGTTAATCACTTGTTATGTCTCAATTTGTTCACCTGTCTATAACATTTTAATGGTTGTTGTTGGATTCCGGTTATTCAATTATTCGATACGTCAAACTATCCTTTAAGTTATAATAGCTACTGATATAATTATGTTTAAATATAATTAGAACTAAATATTAAAGTACCTTTTATAAGATGTCTTACGTATCACAGTAAAAAACACTTGAAGTAAAAAAGTATTGTAAACTTTGTGTATCGTAATAAACGATTATGCTATTAATATTAATATTATTGTTATTAACAGGTAACTCTATACAGCCTACAAGACAGTGTAACTAAATGTTTTAGAAATATTTGACCCGATCGCTAAACAGTTTAAATTAATTAGTGAAATAAATAATACTATGTATAAATGAGATTAACGGTTGAATTAACAATATTCAGATAAAGATTATTTTAGTCTTGAGGTAGATTCAGATTATACCATAAGACGTTTGTTGCAAGAACCAATACGTAATGAATACAATATTATTATTGTCCAAGTCCGCGTAAACGATTTTTAACGTTCAAGCTAAATAATACTTAAATCGGTATGTTTTCTACAATTTCTCGCAAATCCCACAAGTCATTATTTTTGTTTCTCTTCGACTTGAAAATGATAAATTTTTATTTCGCGTCTTTCTGTATTATAATAAAACATTATACTAGATATACATCTGCCTACGCCGTAATAAATATATTTATACATTTCTCGAGTTTTTATTTTTTTTACACCATTTACTTTTCTATTCAATATAATCACTTTAACGCGCAAATGTTTTCTGTTTCGCATATTATATTATTACTGTGTTAGGTACAAACCTTATAATACATCTGTGCAGAATTTCCCACAACAACGTATTATTCCGTATTGTTTACATTTTTTCGAAACTGAAGACACGGTAATAGGCACATCGGACTATAATACACTTCGCGCGCGCTCTATAATATATATTATGCTTATAATATTGTATACAATTACGCGTTTCTCCTGCGGGCTGCAGTTCTGCCGGTTCTGTCAATCGTATAAATCGCATCGATTACCGGAGACGTCCGTTCCAATGCCTACATAGAAGGTATGTTTTATATCCTAGGCGCTCACCGCTATGTACACTTAGTATGCTGTATAGTACACCACGACGACAATGCCTGTAGAGCACTATTTTTTTTTTTAGAAACGTGGAACCGTCGGAATACAATAATTCGACCGCTATATGATTATCGCGGTGTAGAGTAGTAAAGACTTGAAGAGTATTGGAACCCAACGCAGTGCGACACCGCATTGCATATTATACACAGACAGAGTAGGCATCTATATTCTTTGTAATGATATATTACACGGGTATAATGCATTATAATATACGAACAGTATAGGCGTGATCGGAAATATCTGCGGCAGGTCGGGCTGTACACACACGCACACGCATAATACACATTATATGTATATCGTAAAATGTGTAATAATATTATATAACAGTAAAACCACCCACGCCCCGTAAGACTTCATCCCGTTCTAATCTAAAAGATAACACTGACCAAACCTTTGAGTATATATTAGTTAACACAGGTGCACGGATGAAAATATAGCTGTAATAAACATGTTACTATTTACCTATGTCAGACGATCTATACTTACATATATAAAGAGTAAAGACAATAATCGTCTCGATGATAGTACATAATATTATATACATGAGTCAAATAATTCTTTTATTCCTATCCCAGTAGCCCCCTATTCGATTGAAAAGTATATGCTTCGAGCCACCCCCCCCCCCCCACGAACTATACACTCACGCGATATTCCGACGAGCTTTGCGTCGTCACTGATTTTAAGTAGGTACATGGACGGGAGGTGGTCTCCAACCTATACTGTCCTCACGGCCGGTCAAGCTTTTTGAACCCTAATCGAGCTGACTGATGTTTTTTGATCTTCGACACCAAGATTCTTTGGCTATATACGAAAAAAGGTTGGAGACCCCTGCTCTAGACCAACGAGCGACGATTTCTGCGGCCCGCAGATCGGATTGGAGTTGAGTCTTCACACTGTGTTATTATTATTATTATTATCATTACAGGCACGGTGGCGATGACGACGCTTTCATAATATATAAAATATAAATCATATAATTTAAACTGCAGTCGGCGCGATAACGAGCGTATATGACACGAGACAATACCAGATAATAAACTATATTTATATACACCTATATGTGCCCTATACGGCCGTACATTACACAACACAAACATGCGGTGCTGCAGGTGCGCGGAGTGCGGGGCGGCGTAGAGTTTACCGCGGACAGCCGCACTTATTATAGGCGTAGCATTTTTAAAAGAAAAAAAATCTCGACGCAAATAGTGACCGTTTTGCGCTCGTGTTTCGCAAAGTCGATGCAAACCCGATAGGACGCACATTTCTCGCGCACGGTAGTCTTCTGCAGCTGTATATTACCGCCAACCGGGTCAACGGACTGGTAAGTTATAAAGGTACAAGTGTGTGTGTGTGTGTGTGTGTGTGTGTGTGTGTGTGTGTGTGTGTGTGTGTGTGATGCTGACTAAGCGTAACCCGGGCCCGGGTGTAAATAATTACGAGCGCTCACCCGGATCCGTGCATTATATATATATATATATATATGGGTATATATATTATACATTTGTATGATACGTTATTCGCGCACAATGTGTGTAGAATCCAAAATTTGCATAAGACATCAAACACGAGGAAGACGTTTTACCCGTGGTTTTAAAAATTCAAATATCCCTCCCCCCGACTTGCCACGACCGCTGTTTCCCCCGCGGACGAGCCGTTGCAGCGAGTCCGTTTATTTAAAACCGAACGACTCGAACGATATATTACATTATCACGCACATATTATTTAGAAATGCCGCGACAGCGCCTCGGCGGACACGATCTTTACCGTTAACCGCGGGACATGCGCGCGAGAGACACGTCCATATATTACTATTGTATTATTGTTATATATATATATATGCATAAAAACATATTGTTTGGGTAACGTTTAAGCAGACCACGTTTTATCCAAAAGGTACCTAATTGAAATGTTCTTTGTTCGCAGTTTACGTTTACGACGCACAAACAACGAGAAATGCAGGGAATCGGCTCCGAGTAAACGTCATATATGAACATATAATATACAATACAACACCGAACACAGTAGACCGTACACAATATGTACAACGTAGATCACTGCCCACTGCTGTGTATCGCACAGTGTTAGCAAACGAAATAATTCTCGTCAAAGTTGATGATACAATATATGCCTGCAACCGAGTCAGTTTTTCAATCATACGACCGTAAGTCATGGCTGATAAAATGCTTTCATTTTAAGAAAACAATATTTACAACTCGATGATCAATATTAATACATACCGCATACATGCTATAATAGTATATATACGTAGCTATATAATTTGTGTGGCTATAATATGTTTATGTCAATAATAACCTGACTAGAAAAGTATAGGCAATGAAATGTCTAAAATGCATTAGTTGATAAATATAGAGGTATGGGTAGGTAAACAGTTACAGCATACACCTATATATTATTATTCGAACGTTCGCCAGGTTTTGTTGTTTTATTTATTTGAAGCACTTCAAACTTGACACATAGGGGTCAAATTGAATAAGCTGTCGTGATAGGTAATCGTCTCTCAGATTTTAAACTATTTAATTGCATCTAATGCCATATTATATGTATAATATATGATATTTAGGTAGGTATTCGTTTATATTTAATTAAGGCTTTATAATATATTTTAATCAGATTTAAAACTTCTGTGACATAAATTACAAGGAATAATTACAAACATGTATTAACCGTATATATCTTTAGAAATGAACAAATAAAATAAATATACCCCAATTCGAATAAAATATAAAAAGATAAAAGTGCACGTTGTTAAATAAAATAAAATTACATAATTTTTTTTTTTTTTTTTAGAACTAATTTATTTAAAAACGTGAAGTGAAACCTCTTTTTTACTTCCTAATATAAATAAATACACGACAACTTAGATTGTATGGAAATACGCATAAGGAAAACGAACGATCTTTACCGTTAGCACGTGACCATTCTGTTTCATATGCCACATCAGGATCAAAGATCCACGGTTTATGTTGATATCAGTATACGCGTCTATAACATTATATATGTATTACAATAATCAAACTATTTGCTAAGCCAGTAAGTAATATTTAAATCAGTAAGTTGTGTGTATATTTGAATATAATATTATGTAACAAAATTACCATTTATTATACTCACAAAGGTATCTCATATAGATATAGCCTATATAAAGGCCTATATTAAGGTGGATTATATATCCACCTTAATATAGGCCTTTAAAAATCCATTCTACTGATAAATAATTATACAATATATAGGTATTGATTATATAGGTATACATAATACATATATTATGTGGGTACATAATAAATTCAAGAGCAAAAAGAAGCTATGTCTCTTTTGATTTTAAAGTTTTTACAAAATTAATAATAGATACACATCAAAGATTTATTTGAGGTTTTTTTTGTGATATGTCTATGCGCGGATATAGGTAGGTACTCGTTTTTATTCGCCTCTACCAACAATAATTGTTTGGAACTGGGTGACTCGGTCATTATGGTAATTTGTTAACCGTTACATCCAAGGGATGTATATATGGTTAATATAGTAAATAATCAAAAGTAGTGTTTGATTGCCCTATAAGTAAACATTCGAGTCCGTTTGAGGTCGTGATCGAAAAACTCGTTCGAAATAAATGGAATTATTTTATTTGTCGAATCCAAATTTAATTTCGCCGACAACAATCGTTTACAACACCGACGCCTTTTAAGTGCATACTGCATACATCAAACAAACGAAAAGAAAAAAAATAATAATAACTGAAAACCGGCTGCCGACAAGGACCAGTTTTAGGCACGTTCAAGCCATAACTGCACATTCGTTATTATATAAAACATACATACACAGGGTACAAATACTAACCAAAAATCTGCTGTTTATATTCTATGTAGCAAGTTATAATAACTGATTAAAAATCTGGCTTTTGGTTTTTTTTTTTTTAACATAAATGTACTTTCTATGTATAATAAATTGAAATATTTACGATTAGTTATAAAAAAAAAAAAAAAAAAAAAAATTGTAACAGATGAAATGCTATTTTTTAATGAATTATTATAATATTACTATATGGAGCTAATAAATTTTATTAGTTAATTTGTTTTTTAATCAAACAAGATGACGATGTACCAAAAGCTTAGGGCTTTCAAAATGTATATATACGTCTAGAACGAAAAACTACGAAACCATCTATTTAAAAAAAAATATTCTTTAGTTATGTAAATATTGTCCACAATGATGTGTATAGCCAAACTTCTATCTACATGCTTTGATCAATCAATAATAATGAAAAATGTAGGTATACATATACTTAGCTAAAATATTTTTGTTATTCTTTTATCAGGGTAATTTGTCAAATTATCAACACACGTAACCAATATAGTGTTCTCTACACATCTACAGGTAGTATACCTTATATAATAATATATTATGTAGGGTGGGTACTCGTGTGTGACGGTCTTATACACGGGCCTGACCATCTATAGTTATTGATTTGAAAAATATTATGAACGAGCTTATATAAAACAATTGGAATATTATTGCTGTGGACCGGATCTAGATTGTCCATCGGAAAGCGAAAACCCTCGGCAGTGCACGGTTGCCCCAAATCCGCCCGCAACGGAGGCATCATAATCACAGGTTCTGCGGAACTAGCGAGCAGTCTAATTTACAAACTGTAACCTTAAACTTCATGGAACTCTGTTCGTTAAGTGATTTTGGTCGTCATTGTGCGTACACAAATGAGAATGTTCCCACGCGTCGGCGAAACTAAAGCCAATTACCGGGCCACGAAAAGACTGTGGATTGTTTTTTCTTCTTCTTCTTCTTCTTCTTCGTCTTCGTCTTCTTCTTCCGCCGCCACGTCTTTCCTCTCCCATGTGCGTTTCTTGTCCTTCAGCTCGTTTACAACAATGCCAGACGGTAAAAATTTATCAGTATATACATATAATAAAAAAATAACACACACGAGTTTGTAATTGAATGACTTGAGAAGTATAAGGTAGCGGTGTAATATTTTCGCATATTTAGTATTTAGAAGATAGATCCGGAGTTTATAAAGATAGCTATCTCTTGGGAAAACTAAGTAAAACGGTCTCTGGTTTTCGAACCGTAAGTTGTAACGGTGCGTGCGCCCTTTCGCTGCTCTGGAGGAAAACAGGTTCAATACAAACCCCTACTTTGTGCACCCCGCACGTTTCATAAAAGTCACATTGAAAGAAAAACGTCCCACGTTTAGAACTACATAATTCGATATTTCTAACCCCGCTCGGTATTTTACACACATAATAACAATTCAATAACTGAGTATAACCGAGCGTTTGTCGGCACCCGAAGTCAACATATTATAATATGCTATTGAAGTCTACCGTGTATTGATATATATATATACCGTATATACACGCAACAGCAGTCCTTTATATATCAGAGATCGTCGTATCGAATTTCTTCAATACAAAAATAATTCAGAGGGAGGATCAAAAAAATGTAGGTACCTATTGAATTGCGCTAACTGAAATTGTACGATAAAAGCAAACATTCTACTTAAAATGATAAAACACATATAAATACAAAATTCTTAAACCCGGATTGCCTGTATAAAAGAATTAGGAATACCCACTGCGTGTATAGAAGTGAAAGATTTCTCGTAATTCTAACGTTCTGACATTAAATAATTTAAACTCTTTCCGTGACCGTTTATAACTATATAATATATATTATTATATATACGTAACGTATATCGATATTATACATGTAATACAACATTATATAGTATGTTTTGTTATAATGGGCCGTGGGGCGATGATCATAAATCTTGTATTGCGTAAACAACTCACAATCGGGCGCAGGGTATTAAAAGGTCGATAACAATCTGTGCAATGTAATGGTTGCAGGTCGGGAGAACAAAAAAAAGAGTAAATAGTAACGAAAGGTCAGTCGCTACAGTCAGACATCGGTCGCGGGAGGGTGCACGATACGCTACCCCTTATATATATATATATAACGTATATATTCAACGTATCGTGAATTATATATATATAATATAATATTTATATATACACACTATATGCTTTATAGGTACCTGAGGACACGTACCGACTAGGACCACCCAGTCAGGGAGCGGTGCAATGCATATACGATACAATAAATAATACGGTGGTTTTTCTCGATATCCTATTAATCCTCATTTGTTATGCGCAGTCTCGTACAAGCAAAACAAGTGACGGAAAAAAACCGAACATAATAAATATAAAATACTAGTGTACTACTGTAAGTAGAAAAAACAAGACGAAAATAACCCCTCCTGACCTCGCTTTGGGATCCTTGAGCCGGACGCTGGACCGGGTCCTGCTGGAGAACATGGCGGCCGCCACTATTTTTTCCTTTTCGGCGACTCTCCTGACATGAGACTCTGACGACAAAATAGTATATGTTATGCACACCGAAACTAAATCACACGCGCCACTTATACACACTTATGCTATAAATTTACATATAAATCACGAAAATAAACCGACGACAAAATTATAATAATATAATGCAGAAATAGTGCTTTGGAGACTTAAACGAATCGGTATGCACAGGACACGCGCGCACTCGCACCGCACACGACAGGACGCTTAGTGTTCCGGCCAAGAACTGCCGGTGCGCCTTCACGGGAACCGGTTAGTCCGCGGAGGCGGCGGCGGCGGTAGTCCGGGGCAACGGGGCAACAAAAGACTACGACGGCGGTGCAGCATCACTCTTTACGCCCACTCCTGACGACCCGCACCACCGATCGTCGACGTAATTATTGTTATTATTATTATTATTATTATTATTTTTTTCGTCTTTATTTCTGTGCGGTCAAGATGAGACAAGTTGCAATGATCAGAATTTACGTGTGGACGTTTCATTTTAGCATACCTAAATTATGTATTTTTTTTTTATTTAGTCTATCAAAGTATTTCAATGTCCTAGGCTACTACCACAACATTTGGACCGACCGCGTCAAACTGGACATCACAATGTGTAGAATTTATGTATATAATAATAATGATAATAATAATATATATATATATATATTATGTATTTAGTTTGTTTGTGTGAATAAGATTTTAATTCCGCGTATTGCTCACAGTTGAAAACTAATAGATAAGTAAGTAAGCTCGTCGGTAGATCCTACAATATAAATTTAAAAAAAAAACTTATTATTAATTATTATATGGCAAAAATTTTGTATGGGATTCCAGAATTCTCCTTATCATGGTTATTAATATAGGTATAAAAACAAACAGCCTTCCAACAGTTCCTTTTTTTTAAAAACTTTGTCTCAATAGCAATTGTCAACCCCTCCTAAAATAGCACCTCCAGTACTCAAGCTGATATTGCCAGTATATATATATAATATAAGAGTTAATAAAGCACAAATAGTAAACAGGTGGCGATGGCGGGATGGAGGTGGGTAGAGATCATTATAATGTATAATACATGTGCACATTCGTAATGAAAGTAATATATTTATATAATATATTACTATATTACTATTAATGGGAGTATAAGTGGGTAAAATATATAGGTAAATTAATATATCATTATAACTATTACATGATTAAATGATCAATATATTTAGGTAGGCAGGTAACTAGGTAAGTACCTATTTATAATGTGTTTAAACCTTTAAATCTAAAAAGTAAAATTTGTTTGATGATAGATGGTTAAGTTTTGAAAACATTTGTATTTACTTTTGCCGTTTTTTGAAGGTATCATATCATACATAAGCCAATAAGTAAAGGTATCAATCACAATCAGTCATAACAATAATATATCTTTAAAAAGTGTAGTCAGAGTGGGCCGAAAAGTGTAAATTATACCAACGTAAAACAAAACTTATGCTACAATACTAACTAAACAATATAATATAGGTGAATACGCGTTATAATAATCGCGGGTAATATATTTACTCGTTTTCGTCTGAATTGTGGGCGCATTATATTACCAACCATATTTCATGTTACGTTTGTTCATTGCACAAACTGTATAATAACAATACAATTATTGTAGTAAATCATTGTTTTTTCACTTGCTTAATTTATTTTTTCATTTAGTTTGGGGAGACATCGGTCAGCGTCAAGCAAGCGGACACATATATCTATAATAATTACCTTTTTAGGTCACAGTATAAAATATTGATTCGTTTTTAATTCCCCTGTAGTCTTATTGTAATATACCTACTCAAGTCTCTATAATAACTTACAATACACTCTGAATTCCCATTATTATCGGGAGATATATCTCATGTCGAAATGCGTTGTGCTGTAGGGTAACGAGTTAAAATTGTATTTTATTAAAAAACATAAGACATAAGCCTAATACCGACCAATTAGTAAACATTTATAGTATTATTAATTACGATGACCATTAATGCCCATTAACTTATTGTGCTGTGTCATACTATTATGTAGGTACCCGCTTAGGTACTGCTATGATAAACCACAGCTGATATCAAATCATAATTTATGTGTCTACTGTGCGTTACAGTATACTATATTATATTATGTATACAACCGGTTATTTTGGCCTCCTAAGGACTAATAAATACAATCGACTAATTTACTGCTAAAACAGAATATATTTGTATTAAATATATATTGTATGGTATAAAATAGTAGCAATCGTGTTATTAGAACTCTTTTGCCTTTTATAAGCCATTGTTTCTGATCGAAAAACATCAATGTCAACGAAATCAGAAAAACACAACATAGGTACTTAAACGCGCACACGGTTGTTTTTCTTATATATATGCAATATTCTGCACCGACGAAATAATACAATGTTTATAAAACACTTGATGAGTGTGTATGCCACGATTTTATACCTACGTAAATGTCCGTAAAGAAGAAATAATTTATTTGGACAACACAATAAATTAAGAATAAGTCAGTCATTCTGACACGCACAATTTCAAGTTATTATTGTTACGGTTTAAAGAATCGCAGTGTTCGAAACAAAAGATGTTTTATCGTTTTCACGAGCACGGAAAACACTGCAGCTATATAATACTGGTGTATTAAACTATATTATACAGTATAAAATATTGCACCGAAAATTACAAAACAAAGTCGAAATAATTTATAAAGACTTGACGAGACTTGTATTCGTATGGGCGATTACACCTTCTTACCATTTTAAACGCACAATGTCAACTACACGCGTCACCAGGTAGATAGTATATAATATTAAAACATTGCAATTTGTTTCAGTTTGCAGTGTGTCTAATTCTTTTCATGTGAAATCCTGTTAAAGCCAAGGGCGTAGGTATATAATATTATTTTCCCCTCTTGGAGACGTTTTATTTTTTTTTTAGAATTTTTACCAACACAAATTTTCTTTTACCGAATTCTATTATATTTAGCATATGCTAATTCTATATAATCAGCCTGCAACAATAAGCATACGTTTTTCAATTCATCCCCCCACGCCATACATTTACGGTTGCCCTTGTTATTGTTCCTAAATATACTAGCTCGTAGCTATAGCCTATAATATATACGTATATATGCTATCCGGCATCATTATTTCATAGGTTAGTGACGGTATGTCACCTCGGTTTTGCAGCTCAATAAACTACTCCCCCCTCCCCGACTACATATCAAGTGATTTCGATTTACAATCGTGATTCGTGATTAATATTGAAACGTATGATTCCATAAAAGAGATCTACTATCTGCAGTTCCTGAATGGATTTAATCTTATTTTTATCGACAGAAAAAAAAAACCAATTCCACTAGATTTTAATTTTCAATTCATAACTGACGTACCTATATATACCTGTATATATGTATTTATTTTATGTGCAGCGATGCGCATATGATCGTACGATATGAAAAAAAAAATTGATTATAATAATCGACAACTGTCGGTTACATCTTACATGATATAAAATGCATCTGTTAATTTTATTGTACACTTCTCCTTCAAGTACTCAGCTAGGCATCGTGGTTATCTGAAATCGCTCTGGAATTATTGTTCATTGTTTCAATCATTATTCACACGTATATAGTCTTTTAACAGATGATATAGTGGGTAATTGTATATTATACATACCTATTAAAATGTATATTTTAATTAATTATTATATTATATTATATAACGTATAATAATAATATGATACATATTATAGAATAGTCACTACAGCTACCACCCGCTATTTCTAATCGATCCTAATCGTATAACACCTTACACCGAATACGATAATTATTAATTGTTTCAGTCGTATAATTAAATGATCGAAGGCGTTCGATGTTTTTACAGGAAATGCATACCGGCAATGTTTGGATTGGACTGGGTTGGATATTATTATTATAAAGTCGTATCGTATAGTCTCTTTGTGCAACACACACACTTTGCAGCATCATTATTCGTTAGTCGTCGAAAAACTCAAACCTATATAAATATAATAATATATTATATTGGTACAAAACATAATAATAATTCACTCGAGTTCCCGTTTATACTTTATATCCGCCCATTTCCCCGGTCATTGGATTGAAAATAATATAATATATCTACCGCGCCTCCGACAACGACGACGAAGACGGCGTGTACAGACAACCGACGCGTTGTTGTTATTGTAATTTTCGTTTTAACGCGTTCATAAATAATTTACGGTCGTTGGGTGAAATGCGCGTGTTATGCGACTTCGTATACATGGCATATATGTACAATATAATATATAATATAAGTAATATATTTCTCGCCGTTTACCGTCACACGCTGCGCATTAATCCGGCCACTCGAAAACTATAGACGTCTGCGAGAAAACTGTCTGGGAATCTCGTGCAACGGGGTACATCGGTGTACATACATTATCAGCATTATAATATAACCGTACAAATCCAAACCGTGAACTATATTATGTTCAAGCGAAAAGGTTTGAATACGTGTTTGGTTAAACATGGTACCTACGTTATTGGAGCAATATTGGGTACGAATTACGATAGGCATATAGGTAGTACAACATGTTATGGTAAAATAATAATTTATGATCTAAATTTGATTTTTCCATTTTTAACTTTCAGATTTTCAACTTATCTTTTTAAGATATTCGCATGATGTATTATAAATTGATATTGGATTTATTGTAAATAATACGAAAATTCATTGATGGCTATTCTATAAATTATACATACCTAGGTACCTACTGAACGTATATAATTTCTTACCCACGAGTTTTCTTAATTTATCAAAGTATTTTAGTTTTTTTTTTTACATAGAAGAATATTCACAAATGCGCACCTGTTAGTTGAATAAGTGACTTTTTCAATCAAATGTATTTCTTATAATTTCTGAAACAAATAGAATAAATACCTTTATTCGTTTACATACATTTACATTTTATAATATTATGTCAATACATTGTAAATAGCATAAAATGTAATATCGACATTTCATTTATCGTTCTTTGTTTTATGAATGATGTCCTACCTACGTCTATTGTCCACGCGACAAACTAACACAACCAAAATATTATACTTGGATCTTGCTAGTCTTGGATATTAGATATATATCATATAATATTATATTGTTTAATTTACATATTATATTAAACACTGGTACACAATATGATTACATGAGATACGAAATTATATGTAAATATGAAATAAACATTTTTTTTTTTAAATTACTTCCTATAACGGTGTACTATGAAATATGATTAGAATATGAATCATTAAGAGACGTTACGTGTAGATAAGTTAATAAGTATTAACATTCAAAAAATAAATGTCCGGTCGCATTATATTATGAGAATAAAATATTATATACCAACTATATAGGTACCTATAGACTATTACTATTGGTATATATATTTTTAGTAAGATGGAAGACTTATATTTTCTTGGCAAATACAGTTATCAGCAGTTGTAGCCTGTAGGTAGTAGGTATGTACATACCCTCCCGTGAACAAGAAAGTCAAACAATTAAATTTGTTACCGTAAATCGTAAGTTACGATTATACATTATAGTAACAACCTAAACACCAACAGATTCCGTCTAGTCGTCGTTCGGTAGACGCACGTCAGATATGTAGAAAACCGAGAAGAACGTTATATTAATATATATTGTTGCATTTTTCGGGACGAAGACTAACAGAAACTATAGAGAGTTTGAACGCTGTAAACCGGCTGATGTCCGGAGCGGGCTCATGGCGCGGTGTGTCGGGGACATCTATAGTAAACGTGCGTCCTTCAAGCGACCTCAAAATACCTACAACAGCAGAACTAATATAATTATATACGACGTCGCAACAGACCAGTAAAATAATAATAACAATTGAATCCCTAAAAAAATGTCAAGTAAATTCCATTGAGACATTTTTTTCCATATTTTTGTACCGCCCTATAATACCCTATAGGTACCTATAATCATTTGTAAGCCGAACTAACACGTCATAAAACAATAATTTGTGCACACGTGAGGATACAGACCTAAAAAATTGAGAAAATACTAGATGCGCACCCTTGAACAAAGGACATCTTTGCAAACATCTTGACGACTAGATATAGGTACAGAAGATTATAGTATTATTATGTACATTATTACTCCATTTTATTATACTAGGTAGAGTGGCCACTAGCCAGGTAAGTCGGGCCATAGCCTTTTCAAGGATGATCAACAATAAGTAATAACTAACGATATTTCAGCAGGGTGAACAAACAATCAATTTACAAGAATAAAACAATATTTATCGTATTGATTGACTTACATAAAAAATAGTGTAGATCAGATCGAATTAAATTAAGAATAAGCCAAACACGTATTACATTAACCGAAAAGCTCAATGGCATTTTGTTTTATATCCAAAAAATATAAATCTATTACCTATACAGTTTAAAAGTTATAATCTATAGATAAATTGTAGAACAATTATAGTAATAGCCAATAGGTAAAACAATATTACATTATGCCACTGTCGTATACTAAATTAAGAGTGAAAATCTGAAAAAACAATGAAAAAATAATCTGAAATTTAAAATTAAGCAAAAAGAGAACTGCTGCCCTGCAAGCCGTGTCATATAAATTAGTCTTATTACAAGCATAATCATACATAGTACATACTCGTAATAAACTGACAATTTTATGAAAAGTCGGCTGTGCGTATTTTATAATATATAACATTATGATTAAGTTTAGGTCGTTAATTATTTTGTTGCCAAAGGCCACACGCCGTAGCATTAAAAAAAAAAAAAAAATCGTCAGGACGGCAACATATCCATAATTATGTAACTGCAGTGTCTGGTGCACGAGATTTAATGCGCTTTTGCACGTGCGCCCACACACACAAATCAGATCGTTTAACTAAAGTTAAATTAATGTTAACGAGACGCGTTTGGTCGCATTTACAATTGGTTGTCTACATAGAAAAGCGGGTACGCTGGCAGGAGAGGGGCAGAAAAATAAGTCGTTTTTTGGGGCCGGGAGCGTTATCAAAACGACCTGCTATCACGCCATCCGCGTATAGCAGGCAGCACAGCGTCGCACTTCAATAGAGGTATATAACTGCAATCAACCGATTGCAGAACACAACTTGGCGGCGGCCTTGTTTCGTCTCGAGTTCAGAGTTCGAGCGTCTGCCACCCGGATTACATTAAAACAGCGCCCAATAATGGTACCTAATGATAATCGCATTAAAAGATTGTTCAGTATTTCATTATTATTAGAAACGTGGGCGCAGACGGAAAAAAAATATCGAATTTATAGGTATAGGTACTATAGGTACATAAAGTTACAATCGACGAGATTTTCCCTTAACGAGCCTATTAATTTCTGAACACGCTATATATATGTAGCTTATCTAACACTTGGTCGATTTACAGAAACCGTACGCCCATTTTTAACGTACATTATGGGACACGTCGCGTTTTTTCAACAGCCTTCATGGTGGAAACAAACAGAATAATAATAACATATAATGGGTACAAGGTACCTACTGATAACATAATCCAAAAAAAAAAAACAAAACACTGCAAGAATAATAGAAAAAATATAAATGTAGGTACTTTTGGTTTTTAATACTCTCAAACGCGTTATAAAAGTTATAGTGACTTCAACGTTTTGTCGGTAGCAATTTAAATCTTAACGCTGAAGTGGCCAGTATGACGCCTACTTCCATGTGTAACTATTTTATTTAAAGGCTAACTTATTGAACAAACTATATTTTATGAAATACACCATATTACATACAGAAAATCTCAAAAAAACAACATTCTTAAAACACTAAATGTATTGCTTTTAAATTTTAACTTACTTTGAATATACTTTAATATAAATTATTGATTAGGTATCTACAATAATAATGCAGGCGGTACTTATCGTCCGATCGTCGGGACCGGGCTGTATATTATGGTGAGTAAATAATTATTCCTCATAAAATAAACAATATATATCAAGCAAAATGTTGAAATATCTATAGATAATAGATAATATTGTTAGCTGTTCAGTATTGAATAGAACTGTCACTTAATTATTCATACTGTATACTGTATAGGTAATAGGTATTATTTACACCGTAGACTGTATACTCGTTTTACATTATAGATTCGCGATACTATGATAGACAAGACAAGGGACGGATGAAAATTACAAGTCATTACACTCCTATTAGTGAATTTTTGTGATGGTTTTTTACTTTTAATTTTAGTTTATTGTAGAATATTTGTAATAATTTCACGAATCATTATAACGTCTATAGGTTTAAAAAAAATTATTTGCCGTACTTAGAATTTAAAATTAAAAGTCCTTGCTTCCATATGTATAGTGTATAGTGTATAACCTATACAATATTATAAACAGAGATGCCTGCGTAGACCAATGAACTCACTCATTTATTATTGTTCGATAAATTGATATAGGTTTACCTTTAATATTATAATTTATTAACATAAATAAAAGTATATTATAATAATAAAAAAATGTTAATTTAAAATTCATTTTTGATAGGTACCTCCTACTTACTTCATATATTTAAAATATTAATTCATTATTTTTAAACAACCAATTTATTAATAAATAAAAATATAGTAATATTATTGAAAAAATTTTTTTCCTATTTGTGATATACGATATATACTTACTTAAGTGCAGTAAGGGGCACGGGCAAAATTATTAATATAAGTGAATATGTGATTAGTATGTATTAATCACGTATAAACTAATAAAATAAAAATATTTGTAATTTGTATGATATAATTTTGGTGGCCAACCATTTTTGTGATAAAAAAAATGTAGAAAAAAATTATTATATTAAGATACTTTTTCCATACCATACAAATATTTTATTGCTATCAGGGTAACAATTGATCAACATTTATAGAAAAACAACTAAAAATTCGAAAATGTAATTTTTACAGAAAGTGATAACTTATTATAAGAATGTTTCAAGTTTAACAGTTAATATATTTTTATTTATAGCAAAATCATAAAAAACATTTTATACGTTTAAGTATTCAATATTTCGCAATGTTAACAAAATGTGAAGCTCATAATAAAAATGTAGTTACCTTACGCTCAACTTTTAAGAAATGTTGTATTACATTTTCAAGCCTTGAATTTTTAACTACCTATATACATTATAATTTTCAAATGTTCATTGTTTTGATGAATTTTGTCGAAATTTAAAGCTTAAATATTCAACAACAACAAAACTGACTGTTTTCGTTATTTCTTAAACATTTTATTATTACATTTTGAATTTCTATAAATAGCACAAATAGAACAAAAATATTTTAATAATAATTATATCATGTTTGTAAAATGTCAATATAAGTATTTGACACTGCACATTTAAGGCATCTGAGGATATGGGTTTTTGAATTATATCAAAATAACGAAATCGATTTTGTCAAAAACATGTTTTGCATTAATATTCACTTTTTTCGTAATTATTATTAGGTTTCTCGAGTCTTTGAAAAATACTAGGAAATTTCTTCTTTAGACAAACAACGACAACTAGATCCAATCTGCTTCCTTTACTCTTAAAAACGAAGTTAGAAGTTAGTTGATTAAACATTTTTATCACTCCAAAAAGCGCAAAATAAAAAAAAAACACTTCATTGTATACCAATACACTCATCGCTTCGCTCAGAATTTAAAAATGTATTTATACAAAAATAATGCAGGTACAATCATACAAATTATGTATAAATATAGAAACAGTTGACATATACCTACGTCCAACACAATAACTGCAGGACAGGGAGTAATCAATAAAGTGAAATTTCTGATAGATCTTTAACTAAGTATTTCGACGGAAAATCTAAATTTTGTATATACGACCAGACAAACGTTGTACGAGTGTTAAAAAAATATAAATGTACTAAACTATTGTGGTAATCTGGTTATTATAGACATCCATTTTTGGTTTATCGATAAATTACATCCAATACTTTTCTCAGCGCTGTATGAATATAATTAACTATTGATAGCGCGTATTTTTAGGTCCATTCCGTACAAGCGCAAAATAATAAACTTGGGAAAGGGGGAGTTTAGGTTTTCCTAAGACATGCCTACGGAAGGGGAACCTATATGAACTAACCATGTTATAAAATTGATCGTAAACGTGTTGTGCTCGTATAACATAATTTAATATAATAACATCGCAAACATAAAGCCCAACACATGATACTTAAAGTATATACCCACAATATACTTATTCCAATTACCGAGCACACTTGTCTTGTTGCGTGAAACTAAAAATTAAGACTGAAATTACAATCATAAGTGGTAAGTGCCTACTTAGCAGTCAATTCTAAATAGCGCGAAATTGTAGGTATAGTATCGCCGAAATCAGCGTCGTGCACTCGTATAGTCGTAATACATATACTGGCGTTTTCCTTCGATGAAAAAATGCCAATATAATATTAACTATACCTAGCGGTAGTTTAAAATAAAATACTAAATCACAACGCCCCTACAATATTATATTGCCAGACTAAAAATTACAAGCACGCTCGCTATTCAAGATTAAAAACAACGTGGCTATACGTAGATGTGCAGTAGGTAATAATTATAGGTCTCCATTCATATACATTTTATAAAGAAGTGAGGAGGTTATTAACTTGTATTCTTAATTTTTTTTTTAGTAGTCGTTTAAGTCTTTTTACAGTCGCATTCACACCTAATGTCCACGTTTTATATTTAGAACAGTTGAATTTTTAATTTTAATTAATTATAAAAATAATTGTCATTTTAGAATATAAAAAAAACAATTAGTAAAAGTGGTAATGTACTACTGATATTATTTTTTCCTAAAACGATGAGTTGTCTAAAATATTTTGCTGAATTTTGAGTTTATTGTCATTTTGTAGTATAGATAATATTTTATATTGTATTATCACAGATTATATAAAATATGTTTTATTATACACCTCTGAACTGACTAAACTATAGTATATATGAAAATTGATAACATTCTAACCGTAGTTAGGTATAAATACCGTTGACCCCGGTACAACACGGCAAAGTGCCGTAGTAGACTTTGACGCCATGTGTACCAGACCGTCCAGACCGGTGTTTGTACAATTTTATGGAATATGAAATATTATGTGTGAATTAAGAATTTATAAATGTATAATAATATGTTTTACTCTTTTGGGGCTCGATCCATGGTATAGCCTGCGATATATCTAACACAACAACTATAAGTTAAGTAATAACGATAATAATTATCAATACATATAAGCTAATAATACTATAATATAATTTAGTAAGTAAATAGGTACAAACGTATTCAAAACAAATATAATAACAACTTCTTTAAAATGAATAATACATTTAAAAAATAAATTAATGAACTATATGATTAATTATTTTTAATAACATATTATCATAATATGTAGGTTCACATACTAGATATTATTACTTAATAATATGTATATTGTTCTATATTCCTAGATTTTTGCATAAGGTATTCCTTAATTAATTAAACAAATTAACAATAAAATCTAAGTAATATAATAAATTAATAAATCAGATATGTACTAATAAAAATTGAGATGGTTAAAATTTTTAAATAAACAAGTTTTCAACGTTGTGTTGTATACATTTATTTTCGATGTATACAAGGGTTATCCGCAAATCGTGCCTACTAATTTAAAAAAAAAAAAGTTTAATTTAAACTAACATCCAAAATATTTTAATTGGGTATCATTAAAAACAAGAGTACTTTATTATTCACGGTTAATTTCGTTGAATACAATTAAATATACCTTACAATTGTTTAAACGTGGGAACTTTGGATTGACCCACTTGGCAATTTTTGTTTGTTTTTGAAATGTTATTATTTTTAAGATACCTACACCTCCTAAATGTCTACTACCTACTGAATATACGATGGTGAAATTATAATTTGACAATCATGATCATTTTTAAAGTGACGATAAAAAAAAGTCAAATTTCGCTTTCACTCGGTTCCAGTAAAGAACTACTTATTTATTTATTTTTTAATACATTTTAAATTCATCATTAGTAAGTATTCTGTCCCCAAAAATGGCGGGCGTAATGCGGCTGTGTTGATAATAATAATAATAAATCGATGAAATTAAAATAGCAATGCGTTTATACAAAGAAGTAAGTACTATATAGCAAGCAGTACAAAACCTATGTAATATTGTAATATTGGTACGCATTTAATTTCACCATTGTATTCAGTGCCTTGAAATACGTGTTTGGAGAAAAGTTGAGTGTTGATATAGATACCTTACACTATATAGTACCTATAATACGTATATAATGTAAAATACCTACCTTTATTACCGTGATAGTTTAATAATTTACACATTCGGTAAATCGTTTATTTCTCTAAAACCAAGCAATTGCTTTTAAACGCAATGCATTTATAAAGTACCCAACACCACCACCACTCGTTGACCTAAATCGTCTAGAAATACCCAGTGGGATGTCGGACGGTGTTAGCTTTGCATATTATACTATATCAGTCAACGTTCTGCGGTCCTATGATAACATCGGTTGGTATATAAAAAAAAACCACTTGTCCACCGCGGGAACGTTAAGACTCGCGGAATAACCATAATAATATTATATATTATTATTATATTATGGTTAATGAGTCGAGTGTATGTAGATTTTGTCCCGCGCCAGAGCGTGAATATCGAATTACCCATCGTAAAAAAATCATCGTATAACGTAGTTAATGAATTACCATATTTTTTTCTCGTATAATTAAACTTTGAAAAATTATTATTACTGCCAAAACGAAACTTATATACCCCGGGAATGATTTGTTACCGGATCTGCGTTTATATTCCTAACCGCGCACCTATCTATGCGACGACGATGCAACAACTATTCTACCTATAGGTACCCATATATTATGTTATTATTATACACTGCACCGTTCTCTGGACCGTTTCATATATCGCCGACTTAAGTTATCTATTTCTAACCGCTGCGGTTAAACGGCACTTTTAAATCGCTATTTTTAAATTTTTTTTTATCACGATGTAAGTATACCCGCACATAATCGTAAAACGTAACACATAGTATTGTGGCTCAGTTCATGTTTTTATATCGACCGTCATCTCCAGCTACGTGAACTGTTCATCTGTTTGAAATAAGAAAATAATAATAATCGGTGTTCCACATATTAATATATTATAATGCATAAAATTATTATTATCGTTATTTAAATAGGCGTTTAACTCGAAGTACGTTGCATATTAGCTGACTACCTAGTTATTAAACTTGCGTGCATGTATGAATTGTACATAATATCATAAATTACTAGCTGTATTACCTGAATAAAAATTAACCTATCAATCTACCGTTTTCTGTTTTGCTTCAGTTTAAATATATAATATTATACAATACCAGTAAAAACCCTGACAAAATCGGTTCATCCGTTTCGAAGCCTTTAATCTCGGACAGACAGACAGGCAGCCAAATATAACGTATCTGGGTGTGTGTCATACAATATTACGTTTAGTCGTGTGCGTTAAAAGTTTGAATGATTTGTATTTTTTGTTACGCAAGATTATGGATAAAAATTTTTGTAATAAGATCCGTAAATATACCTAATTGCAAAAGAGTTAATTCCAAAGCTATATATGCGATAAACGGTGCTTTTTATTACGCTGTTGAGTGTTAGTATAATGTACGTACACACTTTTAGGCGTGATTGTACGCTAAACACAGGAAATATAACGACATTTTATAGTTGACCTCGAGAAAAACAAGGGATGGTCTGACATGGTGAAAGAGATTTGATAAGAATAGATGCCATTTTCAACAACAGTAAGCAACAAATAGCAGTGATCAGTGGAGATGGATAGTAGAGGCGGCATAGGAATCGTAAAAAAAGATCAGTCTCAGTGGTATAATCATGGCAAGAGAGGAAGTAGGCCATGTCCCCTCCAATTGGCCGTATCAAAACATCATAAAATAAAATTATTATTGTTAATTGTTGAGTATTTTTTTAAAATACTAAAAGTACCTACTTATTTCAATAAAATTTGGTTTATTAAATAAATGGACGTCTCACCCTCATGAACTTGACGTTTTGTCTACTATTCTAACACAAGTAGCATACCAAATTTACGTTAAGCAGTTCGTTTAGCTTCGTTATATTAATATATTAGAGTTAATTGACCTATAATCAAACCTAAAATTAACTGTGGATCGTTATAATCAATAACATTTTGTTTCGATACTTTAATTTTGATGGGAGTTATGAGCATTTTTTTAAATCTTAATATTTTGCACAATTTTATAACTAGCTCAATTGACCTATAATATTTGTGTATTTCAAACTAAATAATTATATATACCTAACCTATCTATATGGAATTCAATTAAAAATAGAAACAATAAAAACTGTATAAATTAAATTTGTAATACTTGGTTATTTAAAATAAATAAATAATAAATGTATATATTTATAAAATAGGATAAATTTGTTGGGTTATGGGGTATGAATAAAAACAAAATATGGCAGCGTTATAATCAGTAAGTACAGACCTATAGTAGTCACAAAATCCTAAATACGTCAACTGTAGAACTTGCAGTACATAACTTATGGGCTTATGCACAACTTAGCTACTGCATAGCTCGTAAATATTACCTATAGGCTATAAGTAATACATTATACAATATACATTTCATCCATTGTACCGAATACACAATAAAAAAAACCTTATTATTTCTGTAAATATTGAATAATGTTTAAGCTGATTATAAAAGTATAAAACTCATTATAGTGATGCTGCGGAGATGGAATATTTCGTATTATTAATAGATTTTCAACAATAACGAATACAATCTATAGGTAAAGGTATAGGCAATATATGCGACGCGCGCGTATAGTTTACGGTACAATTGATGAATTTGAACGTCAACAAATTGCGTAAAACAAATAGAATAGTACGTACTTGACCCAAATAAAATTCAAATACTAATCGTAACGATACGAAATGACCTACCATACACATTAAATCATCATAAAGTCAACGCGATTCACTAAAGCGGGGTGAGCAAATTAAAAAATACATCAAGTCATAAAAGCCTTATAAATTAAATACACATTTGCGATACAGTTACTAGTTAAACACATGTTTCCTTCACCCAGAATTTATTATTGTTTTATATTTTATTTTACATTTTTCATTTACGATAATTGTGGATTATTAAGTAGGTATACGCTCCGCTGCCGTGTTCGTACCAATGTTTTTGATTTAATGGGCACCTGGGTATTTAGCTACTTTTTCGAAGAAAAAATGATTCCATAATTTTTATAGCTTTAATTAGGTTAGCTACCAATGACATTCTAAAATAAGACGGTAAGTATTTACAACGAATCATATGGTGCTCATTTTTTATTGGGGACGGCTTTGAAATATTGGTACTAATGTACAACTTACTGTATAAGTAATGAGTGTATATGAGTGTTAATATAATATACTATAATAATATTGAAATAAAATAAAATTATACAATAATATTTGATATTTGAGTGTGGATTTATTTGTGATGCACCTACATATTTATATTACCTTACTTTTCCTTACATAATATATTACATAATACACATTTTAAACTAACTACATACATTTTAAGATAATATATATAAATATATACATAATAATATTATATATAATATATTATACCTACAGAGCGTGCAATATGCATATTATAATGTATTATTGTATTATTATATATTTTATACCTGAATAAACAAAGTAAACATTGTTTGTTGTCAAGGACATTATTTATAACAACAATGTCTTACACGCAACAGAAAAGGGTGTCCTCAATCCTCACAATTGTGTTTTATGCTTTTAACCCCCAAGGTATTTTAATTTTAAAAATGATATACTTTTGAATATACGAACAGAATTTAGCAATAAAACGTTGCACAATATTTTAATATGCAGAACATTAATTGTTCTACAAACATAACGATAATAGTATCAATAATTTATTATATTTATCTCACCTTGCAGGCTGCTTATGGGTCGATTCAACAATCGATATCGCTATAGTTACTGTGTGTTTTATGTTGGACTACCTATTGATTTATGGGATGTTAATGTTATACATTTATAATCAATAACATAAATATAATAATTGTAAAATAAAAACATTTCAATTTAATTTGCCGCACTTATTGCACTAAAATATAGTTTACAACCATATAGATTAGTAATACTAATTTGAACATATTTATTATTTATTTATTTTATAATTGTGCACGATTTTGTTTTATTATTTCATTGTTGTTGTACTGGCCAATAGGTATGATTTTCTATATTTTAATAATTAATAAACATTTTTAGTGCACCTATTCACCGACTACCATTCGTTAGTAAATTCTAACAAAATTTAGAGACAACCGTTTCGATACTATTAGATAGTTAGGTGCCTATTTTAGTGCTATTAGTTGTTGCATAATTTAATTATGCAACAACTAATACACGCTTCTATCTAATTATGATAATTAGATAGAATCATATGATTATGTTCTTATTGTTATTAATATAGATGGTGTAGTCATTGAAAAGGTTTGTACTAAATAAAGAAGGAAAATATAAAATATAAAATAATATAGGTACATTTTAAAACAGTTGCATTTACATAATATAATAGAAATTAGATATGAATATTTTATACAAGTTAATTTAGTATAAGTTAACTATAAAATATTAGGCCATACAATTAGTTAAGTGAACGATTTGTTAAATTACATATTATTTTTCCTTTATTCACACCAATTCCCATAAAATAATAAGGATATTGAAAAATACTTAAATTCATTTTTAGCCAAAACTTTTTACATGCCTTGTAGGTATCAATTTTGAAGTCATAATGACGCTAATTACATAGGTAATATGGTCTGTTTTCACATTTGTATTTCTTTTCAAAAATATAACTTTCACGGTAAATTAGGGATAAAACTTCGTTTTTACCTATCTAATAATTATAAATAAGCACACTCGTCGCAAGAGAAGAAAATCAAAATATTTTTAATATAGACAATATAAATATGTAGTACCGCAACAATACAACATAAAATGTTTTAAAAAAACAGTAAAATGTGATAAATCTTTTTCAGAGAAAATACAAAGTTTAAAAAGATTTAAAATTCCTGGTTGCATCGTGCTGAAAGGACTTATGTATTTTATATATTATGAATTATTTCTCAACAAACAACTTACTATAATAATAGTAACTTAATCTCCTATAAAGTATCTAAATACGGAGGAGTTCTCTTGACAGGCATACAATTATTTGATCTAAAATTGCAATCTTCAAAATGAATCTATACTAAATTATATGTACATGTCACTCCCACATTTATCTGTTTTTTATAAATCGTGGAAATTCTAACATATTATACTAAGAACGACTGTGCATAAATTTAAAACAACAATGAATTAAATGTCTAATTATAAAATAATAGTAATTATTATATAATTATCTCTCTACGACATCTCCTTTTCGTTATTTATTTCATGACTGTACACGGACAACTGCAGATTGCAGACCATTAACTGTGGTTTTTAAACGGTACCTATACTTTTCTTTATAAACACAATATACTTTTCAAATGAGTATAAGAACCACACTCATTAATGATATTTCAATTCAATACAAAATAATATTATATAAAACGCCACTCACCAGTAACACGGTTTGAACACTGTCAAAACTCAAAACAATATAAGTTGGGTATTATATAGTTTCATATTAATGGTTTTAGTATCATATAATATTATCTAGGTACACCGTTGCACACGTTTTATACAGGTGAATATATTTTATGCGTACACCTATCGCATATTTGCATGGGACTATCGGACTCAGCGTTAAAGTCATTTTACATTAGGTTTAAGTAAAATGTAAATTTAATCTCAGCTGTTCCAGAAAGTTCAAGGACTTCTAAACGGACTAAACAGTTTTTTTAACGAATTTCGGAGATAATAAAAACGCCCAATAATATTCACATCCGATAGTACCTATACTTATGTTATACCTATATTATGTAGGTACATTCTACCTACCAATATATTGATTAGAATTTGGTGAAGTGCAATAAAACCACAGAAATTCTTATAGGCTACCTGAAGGTGATTCTATTTCCTGAAATCTTAACCACAACAAAGACATTCGGAAATGTGCGTGAAGAAATTATCTCAAAACAACGTGCTAATTGAAGTTCAATTCCCGAAATGCTGTGGGTTATATTATATTATTATAATATACAGCAGCAGTAATAGATTCATACATTACTGGGCGGCGGATTGATGTTTGGTGTGACGAACAACACACAATATAATATTATGTATATAGGTAATATCAATCAAAATCGTAATAAATTACACGCATTGCTCAACGCACGCGCCGAACCCACAACTAGTCTTATACTCTTATTGTATATTGCTATTATTATATAATATACTCACTAAAATAGATTTCTAGAAAATAAGTGTTATACAAATTATTTCAAACATACACTTACATATCATGTATTAATGTACTATATGTATACCTGCTTACGTATCTACGTAATGTAATCTGACGATTTTAGGGCCGACATGAAAAATAGGCGAATAATTAACTACGACGTTGATCGATTCGGAATCGTTGAGTGACAATAATTGTCCAAATTCAAAGGCGGCCTTGTACTGCAAGCGATTGCCCGACAATTTTATTATTATTATTATCATAATCCATAACGGGCACCCGAGAACATTTTGTACCCAGGTCCCAGGTATGGGTACCGCGCTTGCAGTCGCCGACTCTTGCAATCGATCTGAAACGAACAAATTGCAACATATGTATTACGAATTTATTTACTTGTTGTCCCAATTATGAGATCAAGCGAGACTATACTATAATATTGTGATATACTGATATGTCGGCGGAACATATATTATATAGCTATATGCAGAATTCATTATAATATTGTGCACATTTACCTAATACAAATCATACAAATGTATTTGTGTATTATGTATATCATAAACGACGTAAAAAAATTTAAATTGTACTATTGTATATTGAATGAATAGGTTTTTTTGCCAGGGTCATAAATTATCAACGATAATTTATCGCAATAAAAATGTGACCTACCGGGTGTATACTATAGGTTAGGTACCATCCAGCTATATTCCTATATAATTTTAACGAAACTATACCAATATAAAAAATATATGTAATATACTAATATGTAAGTATTCTGGTATATTCGTTGTTAAACCGACATATTGTCATGATAAATAGCCATACTTTGTAATAGATGAGTTCTACGTTTAGCATGTAACGGACAATACTCGAAGGATAGAAAAATATGTATTCTCATATTATGACATTATGTAAGCAAAATATCCTGTGTTATAAATTATAGTAAATTGTAGTTTTAAGCAAAAAAATTATCGTGTAGTTATAAAATATTACTCAAAGTCTCAAAACGAAACTTATGTTTGAAATAATAATAACTCTGTTGTTTCTCTATTGGAGTTGTATTATAATATAGACGGTCATATAAGTTATGACCCACGCCGCATAACTGCATAAGATAACCGTAGGTATATAGCTCACCATATAGGCCGTGAGAAAAACATAATATAAGATAGATGAAAAAATAATATGTATCATTCTTATGTTCAATCACAATTGGAATAAAACAAAATATATAAGGTATATAATATTATTATGCGTACCTATATATAATGTATATTGTATATATATGCATTGATGACACATCAAACACTTCAACTTAACACACGGTATGTCTATAAATTAATAAATCGGTATGAGTGGTATGACATGGGTATTGAAATATAGTTCATATCATTATATTTTATTAGACACATTTGTACATGACGTGTATAGTCGAGTAGATTTTACATTAATATCTATTAGACTACTTATATTTCTATTTCTATCTATTAGTCTGACTAATAGATAGAAATAGTGAATTAGTGCATATAATATTATTCAAACGATAATAAAACAAATAACAATTAATATTATATTATTGTATAAAGTACCAAATGTCACCTCATTGTACTATTATAATTTTAGGCTCTTGCCCGTATTTTGAATAAATAAAATAAGATAAATATTCTGAAATCTTCTACTTACAGTTAGGTGGATGGACAGATGGTTGAAGTATTTTTTGGTGCAGTCATAATTTTGACATATTAGGAATTGCACTAATTCCTTCCTAACGTGAGGTTTTTCAATTTTTTTTTTTTTATTTTTATTAAACAACTATCCGCAGCGTCTATGGTCATTGGACGTAACAGTACATTATCTATAAATATATTTACATATTTCATTAATTTTTAAATAATGGTATACACTATACAGAGTAACGTAATATTAAAAACAAAACAAAAGTAGAAATTTCAATTTTTATTTTTGTGTAGCGGAGTGAATTGGCGTTGAAGTCTGAAGATATCATGAATATTGGAGGAGGTTCTAGTCAACAAGGAATAGTGGTAGTTTTTTTGTATGCTTTATTTACTCTAAGGAAGGTATATACAATATATTAAAAACGACAGTCTGACGACTCAAGTTTATTTTTAATCATTATGACATTATCCATGTTTCTAATTAATATCACCATCACTCTGCAGTCGGCTGTATACCTATTACCTAAGGTTAGATTAAAATGTATATGATGTATTTAGAATTTTTAGAAAATATTTCAAATGGCACTGAATCCACCCATATAATTTAAATCGAACGACTCATTCAGTTAGGGAATTGAATTATAAATTAATAGTGTATATTATATAAATATAGGTATAACATAATACCTATTGTATACTGTTTCTTTGTTAGTTAGATAAAAATACATTAAATAACACATTGTATAGGCGTGTACAAGATGCAAAACAATTTTATAACGCTAAACGTCAAAAGTTAAAAAAAAAATGGCCCCGTAATATTATAATTAATATTCTGATGTCGGTGAAATATGTTAATTTAACATTATAAATGTATACCCACTATTAAATTGTTATTATTGTATAACGTATTTGCACGTGTGAGAACTTACTTGCTAGCCGTTTGTAATTAGTTGCGTTTGCGTTGCGTTAGTTAAACAATAAGCGGTGCATCGGTACCGCAGGTATGTATGTTTTATTTTTTATTTTACACGGTTAATATTTTTATTTTTCTACTTCCAGTTATATGGTTGATACACGACCTTACAGTTTAGACCAAACATGTTATAACTTTCCGTTAGGAATGTTGAATAGTTTTGCATCACGGTAAAGTCACTTGATTTATGACTATAATATAGTCTCTTCTCCGGAATGAACTTAATTAGATGATATATAAATAAACGTATATATATACATACACACACACACACACATTATATATTATGATATAAAATAATAAATATACAATACATATCATGTACCTACCATATTCATAAATAATAATATACATAGGCCATATTATATACATGATAACATGACATTATGACGATTATATACCAATTACCAGATGTTACTAGACAAAATTATAACGTTGTTACCTAGTATAATTAGGTATAACGACCATGTGGTTCACCATTGAGTTTTGAAGTATGTGTAGACTGTAGACCGTAGAGTAAAAGATTTTGAACTAGGTATGTAATATAATTCGACTTAAATGTTCAACAAATGGATGTAAAAACGTACCTATATATAATATTATATATACCCACACATACGTATATGTGATTTTTTTGTTCGTATTCATTGATTTTAATTATGACTATAATACACATAATTAATATCTTAAAAACTGTACATTTTGACGATACCTAAAAATAGCAGTTAAATCTGTGTGTTCCATTTTCTATATTTGTGTACGACATGCAAACGATAAACTTGTTGAGATTTTTTTGTATTAACTTGATACTGATTTAAAATTTTGAATTTTTGAAACGTTGATACGTAGGTTCACAGGCTCACATCCCTGTTGTGAATACGATCTGCAAATGGCCGTCTTCGGTCGAAATATTATACTCCACCAAACCAAAATACACTTTAGTAGGTAGGTATAGGTAGGTACACTCAAATACAGAAAAATAGCCATTTATCGTGGAATATAAAACCATGTCACCATATGATAAAAATCAATTTAAATTTTGATATAGTACCTAAATTACGGCCAACTAAATTATTACTTATAAGAAAGAACCTATTTACAAAATATTATTTTGATTAGATAATTTTTCAGCTTTTGCTCCTTATTTATCTACGTTTATCCTTGTCGTTTCATTGCGGTTAAATGTTCGTACATAATTTTTGATCACGAGAACCACAATTCGCTATTTTCGCATATTATAATATTATAATATTCCATCAAAATATGTATGAGTTTACGACACAAAATTGTTTTTCTTCGTACGCAACATAAGCCTTCAAAATGATTTATCAAACTTAAAAAAAAGTTGTACATTATTATTATCTTATGGGTAATAGGTAATAGGTATAATATTATAATGGTAAACCATTTGTCCAATATTATAAAGACGTGAACGGAGACGTCGTAATTTCCTGTTTATTACCAAACAGCAAACACGATACAAAGATCGCCTATTGTATAATTTCGCAATTTCTGAACGATAGTCATCAACATTAATGTCCACCCATTTATAATTTACATCCAAGACTTTATAGGATAGTACATAATACATGTGTACATTATTATACAATATTATAAAATATATAAACCCATTTAAAATACAATATTAATGTGGACAAATACAGTTCAAACTGTATAGTAATTGTTGAAATTGTATCTCATTTCAAAGTGTTTTCAGTGTAACAATCAAAATATTAAAATATAAGAAACGTAAATAAAAATTAACGCGAGGGTTTCGTTTTTTTTTATATATTTTTCAAGTAGGTAGTACGTAGTATAATAGGTGCAAGGAATTCTGTAAGTACCTATACCTGCACGAAACATAATAAAAATATTTTTACTTCTATTTGAATATAATAATAAAAATGAATATCCATCCCGATGGATGAAAACGTTGAAGGAAACTACCTACGGTTTATTTTTACATTTTAAATTTCACGCGTTTTTTGTTTGTGTTATATAAAACAACTTCTATTACTGCGTCGGTTGATGATGATAAAGGTAGTGTATACTATAATAATTATTAAATTACCTAAGAAGGTTTCATATAAAAATTATTTTTATTACTTCGTCAGACCTAAAAATTCTGCTCTTATGACTGGTTAAACAAAATATAAATGTAGATATTTCTGTATAAGGTGTAGACCATAAGGAAACTAGGAAAGTACCTACTAAGTACTATAAGTAGGTAAATAATTATTTAATAATTAAATACATAACCCATACAATCACCATCGATACATAATATAGTGTTATCACTAACCATGTTATAATCCTTGAAGATAACTTCATTGTTGTAACTATATAAAAGGCACAAAAACCTTTAATTTTAAATTTTTAAAATAATTAACTTTTCAAAAAATTTAGATGTGGTTTTTTCTCGAATATTATTTTTTATACATTTCATTATAAGTGTTTTTCTCTGAAACCGTTCCAGACGTTTTAGTGGTCTATTTGTTCTGAGTAGATATGTTTTTACCGCTGAAAATTATCAGTAAAACGTCCTGAGTTGTGCATTGACACATTTTACTATGTAAGTAGGTACCTATGTCAATTAACAATTTGCGTTAAAGAATAATTATTTTATATACATTTTTAACAATAATCTGAGTTGATATAACATAATTAATTAATTAATATTAAAATATTAAATACAAATAATACCCAATTCATTATAATATATATTAGGCAGGTATGTTACAAAAGTAGGTAAATATAGATATTTCATGTATAAGTTGTTTTATCTATCAATGTTCATGCAGGTAGATTTTTGGACATTTTTTCGACTATAAAAATTAAAAACTAACATGGGCAGTACTCAGTAGTTACCATTCTTCAAAAATGAATAAAAAAAATAGTAAAATATACACGTCAAGATATACTTAGATAATAGATCTAAATGATCTAATCAGATATCATCAGTTTTTTCTACTGATCCCACCCACTATAGAAAACTTCCATACACCAATGCGTGTCTGCATAGATTGAATATACTAGGTATCGAATCAATACCGAATATTCGAATTCATCATTCCATCATCAAGACTCAAGAGTTCAAGTATTTTATTTTCAATAAGGCCCTCGTATATGTTATATATCTAATATAGTAATATGTTACTGCCACCTGAATCTAAAAGTCGTAAATCAGGCCCTGTAGGGTCATAGGTATGCCTATACTTATTAAACTCAACTACTTTATAGCTGTTCAGACTTTTTATCCACGTCCCACGAGTAAATAACCAGAATAACAATATAATATTATTGTTAAAGAAATAGTGAATATAAAATTAATTAATCATGGATAGGCACATACTATACCTCGCATGCAGTAAGCCTAATGCAGTTGCAGTATATTTTATATTATTGAATAACAATAACAGGTAGGTCCGTATCATCTATCCATATACTGCATTGTATAACGCGTTTGCTGCGATTTATGTATCGTTGCATTGAGTATTTGCAATTTAAAGTTCAATCACACGACGATAATAACATCGCTGCCCACGTTTTTTCACGGTACCAACCGTCGAGTTTACCAAAACAATATTAATATTATGCATAGGTATTAATATATAATAAATTCTTTCGATAATAAATAATAATACCTATAGTCTCGATGATTTTTCCATTGTACTATCTAATTAGGTACTACTTCGTATTTACTGTTTTACTCCATAGTTCAGACTTGCATTTTATTTATTTTGATGAATGTTACTTTTTGATAGGTTTTAATTTATTAGGTATATATCCACGGGCATGTATTTAGGATTTTTTCGAGGATAATATGGAAAATTACATTTTTGGTGGCCTCTATACGTGAACGTTATAATTAGGTATTTTAACAAACGTAATAAATTTTACCTGCTATTATAGTAACATCGTATATATTTTTTAATTTTATAATATAAAATCTAATTTTACTTTGCAAGCTAGTACCAATTCAATAACCATTAACCTCATCTGTATTTGGTAGGTAGTTCAGTAGTTGATGGTTATTTCTTCTCTGCGGTGCCATATAACAAGGCCAACCCTTAAGCTACCTACGCGGAATGAGAACGAGGTTTTTATCATTATTTACAATAATCAATTTACGTTATCAATAGAATTGATTAATCCGTAAATCGTAATCATAAGGTAATAGATATTATCAAGATGTACCTACCATGACGTATGAAAAAATTTCATCATTTCACTATTTGAAATTTGTAATTTCATCATCAGATGTTCGCCGATTATCATAATATTTTCAATCGTTCAATCGACAATCGTATTACCATTTACCACAGTCCACAAATCGAATAAACTTGCTGATAAATATTTAATAATGTATTCGACTATGTTTTTTGAAGTAATTGGTACGTACAATAGTTAGAAAAAAGTCTAAGGGGGATTCATCCCAAACCACCACACATCCATAATTCGTAGAATACGGAATTCTGCCTTAAACAATAATAATATTATAAAGTTTAGCGTACAACAACTGACAAGTGATTTAATAATAACTAACAAGAGTTTTGCAACATATTCGAACTGTTCTTTCATCGGATGCTTGTTTCATTTTTGAATCTTATATTAGGTTCGATTAATAATAATAATTCTTTATTAATGGAATAAATTCCAATTACAAATATTCTGTGAAGTACAGAAATTATAGAGTGCAAACTTACAAATCAATTTTTTTTTTCAAATTATGTAGGTACCTACCTAAAGTAAAGTATAATATAATCTAAGAAACATGCGCTTATTTAAGTAAACATTTTACGCGATTCAAATTTAGTAATTATTATTTAAAAACTAAAAAACTTAACAAGTAATCAAAATTTTTTATAGAATTTCCTGCAGACATTAGGACATTAGCAGAGCTATATAACTTATAATTAGTGTTAACATTTGACAGATAGATTGTGGGTTTATTCCTAGAGTTAATTGGATTAACTTTAAAGTTTAATTGATCTATTGATTAAGATTATGCTTATGTTTATCCAATATTAGGGTCAATACTGGTGAGTGGTGACTGCCTACTAAAAAATAAAATGAAAAAGATTGTTATTCTACATCCACATATCACTTTGTGTAGGTTAACTCGTATAAATACAATAAGCAACAGTATATCATATTTATGATTTCTAAGAAATAAAAATATTTTCTTGATATTGTAATTTATATTCATTGTCATAACTAATAATTAATAACTGTAATTAGTCATTACTTATTCGATTCGTTAATGTCAAACATAATAATTTATTCAATGTTATACAGTGCACTCATATAGTACCGATATGTATTTTGCACATGTTATAAAGGTAAATATATTTATATTATATATTATTTATTTATTAAAAAAAAAATATTGCCTATAGGTAGAAGACTGTTGACATCTTACATTATATGCAAATCATATTTTAATTAAAGCTACCCATAGGCTATAGGCTATGTAAAAGTGTACAGTATACACACTATGTAATAAAATTAAAGCTATAACTTCTGAATATTTTTGTAATATAAAATTGTGTTAACATAGTTGGATGTATTGCTTTAAATAATATTATGATATTACCTAGTTACCTAGTGTTACAATGAGGAGAGGTCTTAAATATAGATTTAACCATACATTTTTTTCATTTTTAAATGCTTGCTGGAAATTATATTTTATAAAATATAGTTTATTATTTTACAACTTGCATTCATTAGTTGATTCCACAGATCCCCTAGAATATTTTTCAAGATTAATTAACTAATAGTGCAAGGCACACACTTGTATTGCATTAAAAAAATAATACTGTATTTGCCGTTAATCTATTAATTTAAGATGTGTGCAATATTTTGTATATTAAGTTATTAACTAGAAAATCATGCATACTTAAACAAAATTATATCAGTAGAACAATAATCCTTATAATGTGCAAAATAGAGATATTAAATGTAATATATTATATTAACCATGGCATACACAGAAAATCCCAATAGACTCCCCAAGTCCATATGAAATATATATAAATATTTAATAAAAACATGTGTTTACGACACCGTATATAAGTATGAAAATTAATTAAAAACGTTATGTACTTGGTGCAATAAGTATTACCACAATCTTGAATATTAAGTATTCCTATTCAAACTTGGGTTAGACGTTCATAATGACCTCATAAATGAATTTATTATTTTTATGTACCATGAGTACATTTAATATTTATTTAGGTGCAATATTTTTCATTTACTATTTGGTATTATACATAATATTATTGTCTATAGATACCCATAGGCAACAGTTTCATGATTAATATTTCAATTTTTATGGGCAAAGTCAGCATGTAAACATGTGTTTATCACCCACACATAATATGTTCTTATATAGTCATTTTTATCCACCTACAACCTACAATGGTGGTCTCTTGAAGGTCAAATGGCGCTAACAATAACTTTTATTTTGTATTTTCCGGTTCTAAGGAATTGTTTTTAATATAAATTATAAGCAATTAATAAAATTACCACAAAATGTCTCAAATAAGAAAATAAAAATTGTATACGTTATACAGTAAAAATTTGAAATTGCATGTATTTACAAAACAGATTCAATAAAATAATAAACAACTATTAAGTAAAATTTAAACTTAACTCTTATTAGCAGCCTTAACTACAGGTTTTCTAATAACATTATCATCTTCTTTCTCAAATGTAAAAGGCTTATCATAACCTAATATACGTTGATAATGCATTACGTCATCAAATGCTTGTGGATCCACAAATAGAGGATATTGTTTTGCATAAAATGTGACTGTTAATTTCTGTGTTAACGGCAATCTTACTTCAAATGGTTTAAATTGCACCTGAAAATTAATTTAATATTTTTAGTTAAATGTTTACTTATAATTAAGAAAACAGTTATTTAATCAATTTGATTACAATAAACTAACTTACATACTTTCAATAGTAATTTTAAGAATGTTTCTAAATTAATCCAAAAAAAACCAAAAATTGTCACTAAAACATTTTTAAAATTTTTCATATTTGTGTATTAACACTAGCAAAGTTGAAAATTAGCTAGCCAATAATTAATTTTTTTTAAATCTAATTAATTAAATAATTAAGATTTTTTCATTTAATTAAAAATACCTGGATTAAAAAACTTAGTTGATATTAAATTGTATACTGCCGTTAAATGCCTGCACTACTACAACAGCTAGTATGTAATAATAAGGAATAGCTAGTAAGATGTATTTTTAATAAAATATTTAGTTATTTATTAGTAGTGGAACGGCTGTTATTAAGAAATTAAGTATCACCCAAGTGGAAATAACAAATAATAATTTAACTCCTTTATAACTAAGTTAATATTTTTCTCCATAATAGTTTTATCTCAATGCATATTACATATAGCTTTTTTTTTTTTTTTTTTTTTTATTTTAAAATGTAATCTACAATCTATACCACTAGGCACAATAAGTAGATGAGAAAAAAGATTTGTTATATACAAATTATTAAAAAAAAAAAGAATGATACATCATAATCCTTAATAATATTTGTACATAATGCGTGACATTTTTGAGGAAAGCAGCCACCCATTAGTAACACTTTCATTTGCTATTTTATTTAATTTTTAATTTTTTTTTATATTTTCAGTTCTTTTTTTTTATTTATTTATTTATTTTTTAATTAGCATTAGGTGCCAAAAGATCACGACACCATTTCCGTTTTAACCGTCTCGGAGGGTCGCCAGGAATTGTAGGATTAGCAAGATTTCTGACAAGAGGATTGGGATGAGTTAAAGTGCGGAGATGGAAACGTTTATAATATGCTTTAGCTTCTTCTGTAACTGAGGGCATTTTAAGGTCTGTATGTATAGTGTAGTTAGAGACATAGGGAGGGACATATAGCTTTTAATGTAAAAACAAGGAATTTTTTTTTTATTTCAGTACTAAATAAATTTGTTTGTTAAAAATAAAAATAAAAATTAATTTAAAAAAATATTAAAAATTTTACAACTTGGAATGTAGTTTTAAAATATTGTATTGATCTTCTCTCTTAAATTTTTTCAATTCAAACACAGGGTAATCTATTTTCTTTAAGTAAGTAGTCTTAATCTAAAATAAACCTATAACTAATACTTGCCTTCTTAGGTTTTAAGAAGAATGAAATAGTTGTGGCATTGTACTCGTCATTTTTTTTGTTATACTCAATAGACGTCACATATTTCCTCGTTACCAAATGAATGAGTATTGGTGTAATAAATGTAAAAAATCCAGCAATGGTGCATACACCTATGGTGGCTGCTAAGCTACTGCCCACTTCTGCAGCTTTTTGTATCACCATTGGCTGAATACACAAACCCACAGCGCTAGTCATAAATGATACGATTTTCAAGTTACGGATTCGTGGAGCCAATGTTCCAATATAGATGTTTTTCCACTCTGCGTCATTAGTCTGAACGTTGATACTGTTAATCTTGGACTCTGTGGATGACTAAAGTTGGACACATCCATCAATAATGGTTGTAAAAATACATAACTGTCTGAACTTACATGTTTGAGGCAGACTACTGCGGCTAAAGGATGTTGAGTATTTACTTTGTTCAAACAACTCCTAAACTGTGAAATACGACAAGTACGAAAAACAATTGAAGAATACATGATCTTACTATGTATATAAGCAAATTTCAAATATACTATAAGACGTTGTACTATAAGCAATAAAGGTAGACACCAGATTTAGATGTATTTGTGTTATTACTTATTAGTTATTACAATAATAATTTTAAATCATTAAATGTTAATATTATAAGATTTTTGTGATAACGATACACAAAACACATGGACTAGAGAATAGTGATAAGGAGGCAGAGGCCATCCCTCCTTATAATTTCTATTTTCTATAAATTAAAAAAATATTATGGCTTAGATTCGATCTAATATCTATAAGTATGAAAACTGAATGAAATTAGATTACAAGATCCAACATTTATCTCCCTTTCAAATTTTGTAGATGGAGTTTAATGTAGTGAAATGATTTTGCTACATTATCGTTTGACAGACGGAGGCAGTATAATATCACGTATTTACGTAAACTAAAATTATATTATATTTTAATTCGTGACGTAAACTAACATTTAAAATGATTTTAAAATAATAACAAAATAATAAAATTACACAATTCAGTAAAATTTACACCAACAGTCCAGCCACAGCCAGTGGATTGTTCAATCATAAAATCGGCCTGACAATAAAATATAGTATATGGCAGTGCCATCTAGCGACGCAAGTAAGTGGTTAATGACGATTATCGATAGACAATTTGTTATTATGGTTTAATACCCACAATTCACAAAATATAATGGCATAATATTTATTTAGGGGATTACAAACGGTCAGGTTATTTCCATAGGTCTTATACTGAGTATTAAGTCTATGGTTATTTTAACCAAAATTGTACCAACCTTTTTTCAATCATACAACCAAAATATAATATGCTCGATGCACCTAGTAATGCTTAAACTTTTTCACTTTTGAAAACTGATTTGATTTTGTTATTATGTTACTGATTTATGCCTGTTTATGTTCATTTGTAAAAATCCTGAACATCTGATTCTTTGGTATTGCTTTCGGTGTAAGTGCGATGTAGATAAAACAGACAACTGTGTGGCCAGTGGTCACTGAAATGGTGATCTAGATATTAACATAATGATATTATAATAAAACATTTCGGCGAATTATATCCTACCGATGACGATTGTGAATGGTACGTATAGATCTGTCAGATCAGAGGGTCAGTCTAAGGTCACAGTCAAGAGTTTGTCAACTTTCTAGTCTTCATGGTTCATCATTTGCAATTTATTATCTTAGACTACAAACATTCCATTAGTAAATATAAAATATGTAATCCATAATGTAAAATCTTAGATTATGTACCATCATTTCACATTTGAGTAAAATCTTATAATAGATTCTGTTGCTAGTTCACCATTCTGGTGGAATGGTCTGCAATTAAGCCCCAAATGATTTAAAACATACACTAAGGTAAAGTTAAAGTAGATTAAAATATATTGACTGTTATGAAAATTAGCAAAAAATTATAGCTATATTTTATAGATAAAATATAATATATAAATAAAATATTTTTCAATGAATGCCTTCGCTCAAAATTGTTTTTCGTATTCTATGGTTTTTATCATTGAATTTAAATTTATCACATCAGTGACCCCTCTAGAGTCTAGAGACACCTTAATGTATAGCAGAGTTGAACACAGATACCCACTTGGCTACATTTTTTATTTTATAATAACAATTAGTTTTAAAATGAATACCCTTATATAAAAAAAAAACTGCCCGGGCCTAGTTTATATTCTTGTATACAAATTCGGTAATATTTTAATTAAATATTGACTATGAATAATGTGTAGTACAAATCCAGTTACTCTAGTTTGCTATGTAACTGCGTGTAAAACCGTATAAAAATATGGTTACTTTAAATAATAGATACGTATCATATATTAAGATTAACTATACGTTATTGTTATAAAGTCTACTTTAATACCTTGAACTCATTCAATGTATTTGTGCCATAACAAAATAAATAAATTTTTTATACTTACGCGAAACGAATAATACCCTGTCAAAATAATACGTATGTAATATCTTATAGTACTTACTTTAAAATTTGTAATTTATTTATTTCATTAGGTAGGTACGCTGTTCAACATTTCTATTTTCAATAGTAGAATTATGTTTACGCGGCGCATTAGATAGGCAATTCAGGATCATTATCACTGCGTGCAGCTATTTTGTCCATATTATAAATTATAATATTATAATCTGATGTATGGGCTTATGTATGATTGTATAAATACCACGCTTGTCTGTGTAAAAAATCGTTAGTTTCTCTTAAGTTTTGTTTTTCATGCAATATTGTAAAATAATATAAAATACATATAAAATTACAATATAATATTGTACCGTTGTAATTCATCGACTTTTATACTTGTTTGAATTGTATAGGAGACAACCTTCCGAAGATCGTGAGTAAAGAAACTTCAATGGCCAGCTGTACGAACATCAGCATCACGGCGGTGAATGGGTTGTGCTACGATTCGATCTACGAGCATAACGGTTGTATATGAATTTATTTTCTAAAGGTCCGATGATGTGCTTATTGGCTAAGAAGAAAAACACTTTAAAGCTCTGCATGGTCCGGACTGGACCAGACCAGATCGTAGTCCGGTCTCTGTCGATTTTTTTATTGAAAATAGTGTTCGGTCCAATCTTCGTCGGTCTTTTGTTAATTTTATAAACTAAATCTGTTCAGTTTCGATCCTATCTAAAATTAAACGTCGGAAGTACTAGGAAAAAGGAATACTATGAATTATTATTATTGTTATTTTCATTTTTCTCGTAATTACGCCTCCTATCAATTATAAGAACGTATAAATATAGAATAAATAACATTTGGGTAAAACCCTAGCTTCAATTAAAAAAAAATAATAATACCTGTATAAGATGAATTATTGAGTGGACTGTATAAAACTAGTTCTGCTCCGTTTGGTTATAGACGTTTTTCCACTAACGAAGTGTATTGGAAGGTCCAAACCGCGCAAGTCTGCCCTGGGTGGGTCTTACTATGGTAAGGTAGTATGGAATACTAGTTAGGTTAGGTTCTTATTGATCGGTCTCGCCTGCTGCGGCGCTGTGTAATCGCAGAAGCCGACCATGATTGTCCGTGATTGGTTATTGCGCGTGTCCGCTCGGTGGCGATAACGCTGATTGCCCACGGCATTGGTTGCTGCTGCTCTCGAAGCCACGCCCTCAGTGCTCTGTCGTAGGTCCGCGAGTCGCCGGTCCCGTGTTTTGTGACGGAACGGAGGGCGCCCGCCGAGTCAGGAACAGAACACGGCACCGACGTCTGGTGTGGATTGTGGCGTGCGGACCTGCAGGGCTCTACAGCCCTATTAGCAGAATAAGCTCGGTAAATGTACCAAAGGTTAGGTTAGACAAATCCATACTAGAGAAGTAAACGATGCACACAACGCGACCTTAGTTAGTATTTGTGATAATGTAGGAATCTTTCTAAAATCCATGTCGTGCGTGAATATTATTGGAATCGATAGTTTTTAAATTGCATAAATATTATAACAACTTGAATAGTCTCTGCAGGATGGAGTTTAATTCAAACTGCCAACGAACCATAAAAGTCTCAAACGTTTTCTTTGTAATATTATTGTAACACTGTTCCCGGTATTTAAGACGACGCGTCTTTGGCCTTTGCTCACCCTGAGCCTTCATGGCCATTATTGGTGTAACGAACATTATCCCAACTAATTTTTCCGAAATTTTAGCTACTATTATTTTTAAGGGGAACGCGCGGAACGCTTCATAATTTTACGCATTTTTATCGATACGACGATACCATCATACAATTTTTCTTATGGATTATTTCATAACCGTGGATCTATAAATTATAATAGGTACCTATAATACCTTTATGTAATGTATTAACTTTTATATTTTTATTTTTTAAATTGATTATATTTTATTTATTTGTATATGATTTAAAGATGGGCATTAGGGGGCGTGGGAGCATAGCAGAAATAAAATAATACCAGTTGCACTAAGACCAGTGTTGAGTCCAGATAACAAAAAAATTATCTAGATACAGATAAAGATAATAAATATTATTTTTATCTAGATAAAGATTTTTCGAAATTACAATCAAACGTTGGGAATTATGTTTATTGACTACCGCTTTTAGTAGTTTTTATTGCAAACAAAAATATATTTATTTATTTGCGAAGTATTGACATGTGCATTCCGGTGCAATGGTTGCATGCATCCGACGGCGATTGCCCTACGGTGAATTACAGCGATTCTCGGAAACACCCGTTAATGTTAATTTACTACTTACACATATACATAGCCCAAATGTTCATGTCATGTGAGTTGCCTAAATATTACTCCTTAAAACATGATACGCTGGAGCCCTCTTAATACTTATGTTAAAAATGTAATGACTTACTTTGTCGCCGCTGTCCACATTAGAAAATAATGGTTTAAATAAAACTTCTAGTTTCGGCGTTCGATATTTTAGCCGTTAAATCTGTAGCAATTTTGATTGATACCCTTGGGCTGTATTCAACTCTCATATTTGTTTTTAAGATATAATTTCTTTGTTCGAAAGTAATATATACGAGACGATTCGATGAATACTCTTATTACTCTTACCTCCTCTGCCGGAGTACCTAACCAATAGCAAACCATGTATATAATATAAAATAATACTAATATTTCCTGCTTATTATCTACTTGATATATTATTACTATTATAATCACTAAGATGTAATAAATGACAATCATTTATAAACAAAAATAATTGATTTCGATAACATGATATTATAGTGTGAATTGTGGTTATAGGATTTTTACTTCTATTAAAAATTAGGCAATTTATCTACACCAATACCTCACTATTTAAGGTACAGACATTGGCAATATATAATATGAAGCTTAATAATATGTGCAATAATAAAAATTGTGTGTTATATTATACTCTTGTACTAAATTGACGATTCCCGTTTGATTTTGAAAAATTTTAATTCACTATTAATAAGAATAAACCCTTGGTATATATGAATAATTTCATTTCATTTTTTATCTAAAATTGAATTTTTTTAAATTTTAGATTCTGAGCGAAGCGATGAATGTATTGGTTTTACAATGATGTGTGTTTTTTTTTATTTTTTAGATTCTGAGCGAAGCGATGAATGTATTGGTTTTACAATGATGTGTGTTTTTTTTTTTATTTTTTTTTTATTTTTTTTTTATTTTTTTTTTATTTTTTTTTATTTTTTTTTTTATTTTTTTTTTTATTTTTGTGTCTGTCATCACGTTTAAGGACAGAAAAAATGCTTCGTTTTTCTTCAATAGTACCTTTTCTGATAGGAAAGTGAATCTAGTTGGTACTTTGGGGGGTCAAAAGTCAAAATTTCCCAGTAGTTTTCATGAGCGCCTGGAAAAACAAATGAAAAATTATGGGAAAAACGGGAATTTTTACGGAAAACCAATTTTCGACAAAATCGATTTTGGTTTTTGGTATAACTCTAAAATAAATGACCGTAGAGACATGAAATTTTGACCGAATGTTTATATAAGCATTTTCTACACACCATAGCATTTTCAAAATATTCTGACTTATTTTGAGCTGTTAACGGACATTTTCAGTTTCCAATTTTTTTAGTTTTTTTTTCTATAAATGTCAATAAAATTTTATTTGTTGGGTAAAAAATCTTGAAAATTTAATAGTAGGCTTCTAATATATAGTTTCAAAGGCAGATGAAAAATATTAAAATCTGTAGTCACAATTTTTTTTTATAGGTAATCAAAGTTCAAATTTTTACAAAATACGTAAAAATGACGAAAATGTGCAATTTATTTTGAGTTAGAAATTCATAAAAATTTTTCTTTTTAAATCTAAGATTTGAAAATGTAATACAAGATTCCTCATAAGTTTGCCTAATTTTATCAATAAAAAAAAGTTTAAAAGCAAGTCATAATAAATTTTTATGAGCATTTTAAGTTCAAATTTGTACAAGATTAGATATTCACTCGATTTCTCATGTAGCGATTTTCTTATTTTGTTGCAATTCAAATACAAATAATTGTAGATGCATGAACATTTCACTGAATGTTTATATAAGCTATTTCTATACACCATTCAATTTTGAAAATATTTTGATTTGTTTTGAGCTGTTTACAGACATTTTTAGTTTTCAATTTTTTTAGTTTTTTTTTTTATAATTGTCAATAAAATTTTATTTGGTGGGCCAAAAAGTCTGAAAATTTAATACAAGCTTTCTTATATATTGTTACAACATCAGTTGAAAAATTTTAAAAATACATAGGCACGATTTTTTTTTATAAGCATTTAAAGTTCGAATTTTGACAAAATTTGTCAAAATCTCGAAAATTATAAATCATTGTAATTAAAAAATTATAAAATGTTCAGTTTTTATAACTAAGTGTTGAAAATTTAAAACAAAAATTCTCATAAATAAATCATACTGTAACCAAAAAATCTAAAAAATATATCAACACATTTATTTTTTACAGACATTTTAATTTCAAATTTAGACAAAATTTCATATTTAAACCAAGAATAATGATTTTAGTTATTTTGATATAATTTAAAAATATTATTTGTTGGTATATGAAACTTTTAGAATATATTGTTATATTTTATATACACGCAATGGCATTTTAAAATATAATTTTTTTGAGAAAAATGAATTTAACCAACTATAGTAAATACTAATGCCTATAATACTAAAATGAATTACTTTATTCACAATAATATCATCAAATACATTTAGACTTAGTAAGATATTATAGACTGACTGACCGTCTTCGCTCAGAATCGTTTTTCTTATTCAATGATATTATATCATTGGATAAAAATCTAACACAATCCATTACAGTGACTCACTTGTAACCTACTGTACAGCAGAGCGACATACACTTACCCGCCCTTTTTTTATTTTGATAAGCTTTGAACAGCAACTTTTATGCTTATAACATACATTAAAACACAAAATATCTCACTGTAAAAAAAGAAAATTGTATATTTGTATTCTTTTGGCCGAGGGAAATTTTATTAATAAAAAAAAAAATACAAATTTAAATGTCATATCTACTTTCATTTATTTATTTTGAATTTTTCTCGCTATAAACTAATCTGATAATATTTTATACTAAATAGTATTTTGGATTTAATGTTAATCAATGTAATGATTTTTTTGTACATTTAGTTTTAATTTGAACATTTTTCATATACTTACGAAAGGTAAATTTCTTATCGATTTTTCGTTGTGTTCAAATATTCTAGTACCCATAATATCCCAACAATTTCCATTAATGTTGCTCTGCAACTGCTCTGACACTATAGACAATATTATACGCTCATGAGGTTTCATTGGAAGAATAAATATTTACATAAGTTTTTTCTTTCTACCTACACTTTTGACGCGATA